>JAJONR010006241.1:0-62616 GCA_029582245.1 Solanum etuberosum | reverse complement strand
ATCCCCATTTTTTCTTTTATATCTAACTTTTGTGTAGTACCAACTTGCATATAATTAAATTCCTATTCTTTATAATTAATTCACTATATTTGTAGATCTTAAATAGTATTGTTAGATGTACCCCTTAAAGGGTGATTTAGTTAGTTTCCTTCTTTTGCCTTTTTTTTACGAGTAGCAGGTAAATCTCGTTTTGATATAATAGTCCGTATATCATATTGAAGAGGTAACCAACAAATTCTATATGCCAAGCTCAATCTAGAAAGCAGATAGGAAGTTCCAAAAATCAAACTTGTGACCCTTCATTTAAAAGATCACCTGCTCTACAAATTCACCCTATCTTTATTTCCATGTGATGCATGTATCTAAAATAGCAATTTAGATGAATCTATTATTGTTACTATTGTTACAATATTCCTCCATCTTATTTACATTATTTACAAAATTATTATGGTAAAAAGAAGAAGAAGAAGAAGGGTAATGATTTTGCGTAGTGGAGAAAATGTGATACAATATGAGTTAATGCTTTAGAAATTTGCTTAATTCATACACAAATTATTCCAATTTTATCGGATGTGATAGAAAGGAATGTAACAATCAATTATTGAAAGTTAAACGTACGATGTGATTATAATATACGAGAAAAAACATTTAGATATTAGACGTATGAAAGAGTAAGACTCTCGAAGAGAATTTGAACATGTAAGGAAAAAATGTTTTAATTATTTTGTAAATAGAGAATAAATTTATGTGATACGATTTGATTATATTGAGGTTAGCCTATATAAGATTGTTACTATGTTTAAAATTTCTATATGATAATGATGAAAAAAGTTAACTATTCTTTTAATCTAGAATTAATTGCTTGAGCTCATCTTTGATTTAAACATTTTTTATATTAATTTCAATGTCAAAAAGTAGTCCAAATATTGTGCATCTTTCTAGTAGAAATTATTTTTTTGCACACTTTTTATGAAATATATTTAATATCTTTGATTATTAAATATTTATTTAAATTAACAATTATTTCTCGTTAAATATTTTATTTAATCAAAATATCAAGAGCATGTTTGAAAAGATTATTAATAACTATTTTTTAAAAATGTTAAATTTTTCTTAAAATTTATTCAGTTGGACAAAAGACAAATGTTTGAGACCAATGTCATGTATTTAGTTAAAATGCAATTTTTCTTCCAACCCATTTTAAGCTTCTGTATACTTATTGATGTTGTCAATACTATTGAACAGATAGATGTCAACCCAAGAGGGGGTAAGTGAGGGGAGCCGTGAACTAGCCGGCACCGTTGTTGTCATGTGATCAAAAGATCACGAATTCGAATCGTGAAATAATCTCTTACAGAAATATAAGATAAAATACAATAAACCTTTATGGTTCAACTCTTCTCCAAACTCCGCACATAACAAGAACTTTAGAGCATCGAGTTATCCTTTATATAGTGAGGAAGAATTACGTACAATAGACCCTTATGGTCTTACTCTTCTCCAAATTTTGCAAATAACAAAAACTTTAGAGCACCGAACTGTTCTTTATATAGTGAAAAAGTTAATTTACGTATATTAGACCTTTATGATCCAATTCTTCTTCAAACTTTGTACATAACAAGAACTTTGGAGTATCGAACGATCCTTTATATAGTGAGGAAGAAGAATGGAGGCAACCTCACTAGATAAGAAGATTTGGCATAAGAGTAACCCTTTATAAATTTCTTTTTACATATTCAAATTACTATGTCAGAAATAAGGATATATATAAAATAAGGTGGTCCTAAAAATTACTGATGTTTTGATTGCATCCATAAGCTCTATTTACCAGGAGGAAATTAATATGCACTTATTTAATATGTACTCTGTTCATTTACTTGTTTACTATACTAAAAATAGATATTCACTTTAATTTTTTATTTTGTAAAATTAAAGGATCGTTTGATAGAGTGTATAAAAATAATGTTAAATAGAGTGTATTAGTAATGCTTGCATTAACAATGCATGTATTAGTTATGCTTGCATTAATTATACATAGATTATTTTTATACATTATTTGGTTTGATGCATTAAAAAATTTATTTACAAAGATATCCTTCACTATTATCGTGAAAAAGATATAAAAAGGGTATTGAGGGGCAATTGGGTCTTTAATTGAATTAATAGATGCATTAAAACCATTGCATTGCTAATACCTAGAAATCCATGGTATTAGCAATACACACTTTAATACACAATAAAGTGTATAACTAATACATAGGTTGGAAAAAAGTACCAAACAAGGTGCTAGTAATACACAAGGCTAATGCATGCGTTATTTTTTTTAATACACTCTATCAAACATAGGGACCTAAGATGTTTGTTTAAGAAAAACACAGGGACCTAAGATGTTTGTTTAAGAAAATGAACGTTTTTATCAATCAATCACATTATTTGTTATTAATCGATCGATATTTATGTAACAAATAATGTAATTAATAGGATACTAGATTTCAGATTTTAAACCAAAAAAGTATTATTATTTTCTTGCTATTAATGATAATGTTACATAATAACAATAAGTCAATAACCATCGTTCCTTAATGACATATTTGTATGAATAATTTCTACTTACCAATCTCTTACATTACAACAATTAGGGAGGAGTCTATCCTTCCCCTATATTGATTTCTATAGAATTTAAAGGGCATTTTAGTATAATATACGTATCTTTAATTTAAGACTATATGATTCAATTTTTTTTATTATTTTTCTTTAACTCGGTACCAAGTCAAAAATTAGACAAACAAATTAAAATAGAGGAATAAAACTTTGAGTAAATAACTAAAGGCCCCCAAATAACTACATATTGGTACGATTTGAACTCTCTGCTCAACTAATAAGTTATTATCTCAAAAAATTATTATTATTCTTGATTTAAATTTTCTTCAACAAATAAAATGATTTTCTAAGATAATAATTATAATTAAGTGACAATACGAGAAATCAACTTATCATAGTATCAACAAACACGAATATTTAATTATAATTTGCCTACAATATTTTATTGCAAAACAGAAACTTAACTTCAGAGCATCTTCCGTTAAAGGTTAGCTTCATAATTACAGATCTTAATTTTTGTGCTAATTTAATGTTTAATTAGTATTAATAATGCCTAAATTATCAGTACGTTACTGTCCTATAAACTAGGCTCATTTTCTAAGCTAAAAAATATTTAATGTTTGAGCAATTTCTGACATTTTCTGTACTGTAATTTTACTTTTTTTAGATCTAAGTTAAACTAAGATAGTCTAATGTTAACTGATTAATAATTAGTTTAGCATTAATGACGAATATTTAAGTGATTGACCGATTACAAAATTAATATATCTAATGATTTGATGAGAATATTAACATCGTGAAATTTAATGATTTTCATGAGATGTTATATGTTATTACCTTAATCAAGAAAATATATCTGAATTTATAGCATGAATTATCTTCAACAATGATATTGAACTTTTTGAGAAACTGATTTCACTTTTTTACGCTTCATTCTCTCTCACATTATTTGATGAGAATACCGGTGAGTTGCAGTGGAATGAATGCTAGCATTTCTTAAAGCTATTTTATATGCTAACTTCTCATGGAGTAAATATATTATAATATGTGTTCTTTGATGTGTAACAATGAGATCATAATGAACTATTTATAGATAAAATCAGATGATTTCGCAAACGTGACACGAGCATAACACGTCTCACAGATTCAAGTCTTCTTTCATATTTGCATGTGTGACGCATGTTAGGTATGCAAAATTCATCTCATGAATCACATCGTCAAGCATGTTGATATGTGTCATGTCGATCCATCATGTTTTCAACCACTTTATTACTTTCCCCATTTCATATTTACTTGAGTGCTCTTATCATATTTTTCAATCTCTTACCATTACTATTTATTTAGTTATTTAACATTAAGGGTAAGATGGAAAAAAAAAATCTCTCGATTTATCAAATGAACAAATAACTGAAATATATATTTTTAATATAAAAATAAAATAAAACAGAATATATATCTTTAATATAAAGATCAAGTAAAATAAAATGAAAAAAGTATTACATGAAACCTTTCCTAATTATATAATAATCACTTTTTTTTTTTCATATTTTATTAAAACTAGAAAGCTACCTAATTACCTTACAAATTACTCCATAAGTTCTAATTAATGTTTCTTAATTAGATCTTTTATTTATTCACTCAAAATATAACCCCATGAGACGTATACATTAGAAATATACACAATATATATATATATATTTTTAAAAAAACTTTTTTTTTGGATAATAACTTTAACTTTTATGTTGTGTGAATAACGTACCACCTACATTTATTTTCAACCCTTTAATAAAACGTGGGGATTTCATGACTCACGTGTATTCTTTTTTACTTCACATTTTGTGTCCTTTCATGATTTGTAACACCATGTGTCACGATGATTTTTCTTAGACAATGACCAAACATTTGACTATGATTTAATTGAAATTTTAAAAATTGTCGTTTTAATTTGTTTATTTGATTTGTTTTGAAATGAAATTTTAAAAAATAAAGAATCTTTTTAAGTTTTGTGGTCTAAGATTAAAGATATGTAGAATATATCATTTAATCTTGTAATCTTTTATACATGTCATATAAAAAGTTAAAATTAAGAAATTATCAAAACTAAATATATTCTTTAAAATAAACTAAAAAGAAGAGTAAAACAAAGATATGAAGATATTGTTCTAATGGAGTTAGTGTGTGTAGATGTCTTGTAAAATTCGACTTTAAATTCGATAAAATTTTGATGTCTATTGTAGTTATTCTGAATGTCTTTTCATATGTTCTATTTTAAGTAATTATGTTTGATTGAGCTTGAATTTAAGAAAATAAAAAATATTTTTTGATGTGTAAATCAATTTATTGAAAGTATCAAAAGTATTTTTGTAAAGTTTTAATAATAAGAGTTCCACGTGTCCTTTTCTTAGAAAATAAAAATAAAAGTACTCCCTTAGTCGCTAATTATTTGTCCACTTTTTTTTTTTTAGTTGTTTCTAATTACTTGTCCATTTTGACAAATCAAGAAAGAATAATTTTTTTTTTACTTATTATACCCTCAATTAATTACTTTGAAAAATGTAGAACTTCTTGAAACTCTTAAGTTTTTAATTCATCCACTTCATAATTAATAGGATAAAATGGTAAACTCACTATGTCAATCATTATTTTTTTAATAGGTCTGTAAATTCAAAAATGGATAAGTAATTAGAGACAAAAGGAGTATGAATTATTAATGGAAGATTCTTTTCTTTTTAAGTGACTTGCACGTATAACGATATTCTGTATTTATTTTTTTCAAATCCTAATGATTGACTATTTCTTCATTTGGGTATCACTCTTGATGACCACTATCCCGGTTCACTTTTACTTGTCACTTATTTCTTAAATAAAATTTTATTTTTATTTATCACTTTTAACATATCAAGAAAAAGATAATAATTATTTTCATGTTTTACTCTCAACATTAAATACTTATTTTCCAAATTATTTTCAAGACAACATTTAATAGGAGATAGTTTGATAAAATACATATATCATAATTATTTTATTAATGAATGTGCCAAGTCAAACCGTGACAAGTAAAAGAGTGAACAGAGAGAGTACTTTCCCTTGTTAAAAATAAATAGTCCTTAATATTTGTCATTTCATAAAATCAATGCATAAATGACAATATTCTTCTTATTTTACCCTTGAAAGTATGAATTTAACCGATATAGGAAAAATAAATGATTAATTCATGTTCATTGATCAATTTAATTAATCAATATAAATTAATCTATGCTCATTTATTGAAAACTTTATTTCAAGAGAACACTAAATAGGGATACAATGGTAAACTTATCTAGTTTCTTAAGAGACGTGAAATCTAAAATGGTGACATATAAATAGGAACGAATATAGTACTTGTTCAATTTGATATACTTGTTCAGTTTGATATACTCTTGCTATAAGATGTTACTATTTACCCTTGCTATTAAATATTATTATTCAATACATAATACATTTTTTAAAGCACTAAATTCAATATATTCAAAGGTTAATGTAGTATTACTCCTATTATTTATCGTTTCTCAAAGTGTGTGTCAAATCAATAGTGGACAATAATTGTTGAACAAAAGGAGTAGTTTTTTGTTTTTATGTTTTATAGATGTTATGTGACATGTCAACAAAGGTCAATTAATATGAAACAAAACGAGTTCTTTTTTCTTTTTCTCTCTTGATGACTCGAATTAACAATCTTACGATTGAAAATAAGAGGTGTCTCCCGTCCGAGCAACCGCTTTTTATCGAAACACAGAGAGTGATTTTCAATTTATATTTATTTATTTAATATTTGACATAATACACCTCTTATAAAATAATAATTTTAACATATCACTCAAAATTATTATAAGTCATGAAAATATTAAAAAATAAATAAAAATATTACTTGATAATAAGGGTGAAGTAGAACAGATAAAGGGTAAAGAGTTTTTGTTCTTTCTTTAATTCACTTAATTTAAATAAAATTGTTTAAAATGAACAAAATAATTTAAATTATTTTTTTATATAAAATATAAAACAAGGTGAATAACTTGGGTAGAAGCTTGTCAATCAGTATCACCGAAGTCCTTTCTAGCATAACATTAATACACAAACATCAAAAAGATATAAAAAAACATCCAAAGTAGTTTTGAAATTATGTAATTTATTAATCCTCGTACAAATGAAAACCAAATTCAATATTATCCTAAAAATTGATGTGACATAAAAAATAAAATAAAATATAAAAAAAACACATTTTATTGAAATTTATTTATTTATTTATTCTTTTTTTTATTGCAAAATGTAAAAAAATTGGCACCCCCACCTCCCCCTTTCTTCTTCATCTTCACACTATCACCCATTTTGGCTAAGAACAATTTTCTTATCCTTTCCCTTTTCTTTTCCATCTTCACAATCCACCTTTTTTCTCTTCATAATTTTTTATTTTAAAAAATATTATACATAAGATATATTAATTTATTAATGTAATGACCCGATCAGTTATTTTTGCCGTAGAAATTACCGTTTTGACTTTCCGATAGTGACCCTGAGTTTCTGTGGTTGGTTTTGAAAAGTTGAGTTAAAAATTGAGAATTTGGTAAATTTTGAGTTTGAAAGGCTAAGTTGTTAAGAAATTGGTTTTCGGTGTCTTCTGGAGTTTCGAGTGTAGGAATGGAATTCCGACGATTCCATCAGTCCCAAAGTGTGAAATCTAATCCGTGACATGAGAGTTTCAGTTTTCGAATCTTTTTGAGGATTTGAGCTCCTAAGTTGTGAAATTTTAAATTTTAGCCTTTGGGTTGACTGTGGTCAACATTCAGGGTTCGGATGTTCAGATCAAAATTCAGAGAGTTCCGTTGGATTCGGGGGATGATTTTAGGTCTAACTGAGGTCTTGGTTGATTTTTGAGAGGTTCCGAGCTTGTTTTAGCCTTTTTAGGCGTGAGTTTTTTGTGGATTTCACGGATGTCGGGTCAAGGAGACTCGGATTCGTGTTTTGACGGTTCCATTAAGTCCGAAACGTCGAGTAGAATTGATTAGCATATGTGGTTTGTGTGCACGGGATTCCGAACGAATTCCGAGGGTCCTTTCGATGTTTTGAGAGTTGGCTGATTTTTCTGATGTTTGAGTGCTGGTGTGCTCCACTTTTGGGAGAGATGGCTCGCTTTTGCGAGAGATGACCTTCGTATTTGCGAAAAAGCCATCGCTTAAGCATCCTTCGCTTAAACAAAGGTCTAGTCGCAGAAGCGAGACCCGCGTTTTTAGCGGGGTTCGCTGTTGATCGCTTGTGCGATACCTGGGAGGGTTTTGGCCTGTAAATTTCGGGGTTTAAGCTCCATTTCACCATTTTTGAACTTGGAGAACCCTTGGTGACGAATTTTGAAAAGATTTTCTGGTTGGTGTCTAGGTCGAGTCTTGGGTTCGAACTGAATCTCATGGTTGGGATCGAGACTCAAGACATGTGTCGAGGTTGAAATCTTAGGCTCGATCTCGGTTGAAATCTTAATCTCACGTTTGGATCTCGAGGCTTGAATCAACATTAATTAGTGTTGAGCCAAAAGATTTGACGACCTTAAGAAATTAATCGGGATAACTACGTACAACATAGATCCGTATAGCCAAAAATGAGAATATATATCACTTGTACTCCTAAAAAGATTTGCATAATATCTAGTTTACAAAAATCATTTTAATTAACATATCTTCTACCATTGTTAAACATAATAATTTTACTTATCACAATTTTCTTCATTTAGGTAATTGCGTTTTGTATTAAGTAACAAAAAAATTCTCTTAATAGATCTTTGCATTTCATCTAATTTTATTTGATTTTTTTGAATCAGCCAACCTGTCTTCTTTTTTCTTCCATATACCTAATACTTCATTTATTTTCCCCATATTTTTTTTATTTTTTTTTAATGTATGAATTAAATTTTGGGTTCACTATTTTTGTTTCTTAAATAGTAGTAATGCTAGAAGGGTGATTTAATTAGTTTCTTCTTTTGCAAATTGACTTAATATTGTTGCTACTTCCATGCAATATATCCATTAAGTATTACTAATTACTTTTAGGCATCATTTACAAAACTTATCATAGTAAAAAAAAAGTAGGGGGATTAATTTGTGTATAAGGGAATATATATATATGTATATGGTATGAATTAAATTAATAAATTTTCTAAATTGATCAACTCATGTACATACATACACATGGGATAATTCTTGATACATAAAATAATTATACCTCAATTAACATATGATTATTACCAATACATGGAATGTTAAGAGTCAAAGGAAAGTAGAATCAACACTTACATTAATATAGAGATTTTCTATGATTAGTATCGAAGTTTGGTAAAAGTTCGTTTTATTATTCTATTTTAGTATAACTTTAAAATTAATTAAACTGACTTTCGAAAAGTGAAATGTGATAACTTTTTGAAACATAGAGAGTATTTCAAGTGAGTATTTTTTAAAAAGAAATGACAAAGGCTCTTACAAACTTAATTAATTACTAGGAGTATCAATTTTTGTGATCTTCCCTAGTAAAAAATAAAAAAATAGAGCATCTTTCGTAATTAATTAATGATCTTAATTTTTGGTGTTGGTTTAATGTTTAGTCTTATTATTAATGCCTAAGATATATCACTCCCTCGTATTTTTTAATGTTTAATTAATCTTATGTATAACGACTAAGGTATGCATCCGTTCCCTGTATTTTATTAAAATTAATTTCATGTACTTAGAGACTAGAGTAATTAGTTTGAATAAAATATATTTTCCCGTTAATAATATTTATCGGCGAAATTACACTAATGAAAAATTAGTCTAATTTTAGCGATAGGATAATACATAAATATGTCCTTTAATTTAACCTTGACAGACATCTATGTCTTTCAACTTTGTGTGCACTAATAGATACTTAAATTCGTATAAAATTGAACAAGTTAACGCAAACGTCTTATGTGGCATAATACTTATAGGATGTCGCGTAGTCTACGAATTGTACGTAGGACGTCAAGTAGGATATGTGTGTCTCCTTATTCAATACTATACAAGTATAAGCATACTCGTGTTCTGTGTACACTTAAAATTGAAAAGCATGTCAGATAAATTTAAATTAAAAGATACGTTTATTTATTATATCTTGAATGAATATATAATAAGATTGACGGACAGATTACGAAAATTAAAATATCTATTCATGCAATTTGTAAATAGAAAAGTAGGAATGTGGGGAACTTGTTATATGGTCTTATTTTGTAATGAATTGCATTATTTAAAAGAAATAAAATAGTTTAAATTATTTTTTATTTATATTGCAGTCATTTTGAAATCAGCTGTTATCTTAAAATATAAAAGGTCCACTTAATTTCAATTTCACACAGCTATTTTGCAGTATATACGAAATATTTTCATATGAAGAAATTGAAAGCGAATTATAATAAGATTCTATTTGGTCATAAATTTTGAAGTTTAAATTTAAAATTTAAATTTTAAAATATGTATTTTACTTGGGATTTTTTAAAAAAGATCTACAAGTTTATGAAACTTGAAAATATATATATTTTAAGAATTTATGGTCAGTATTGAAGCTCGACTAATTCAGATTCGTGTTGGATAGGGTCTCATTCAGGAGATAGCGCTCTTACAGTCTTATCCACTGTATCATATCTTTTGATGGCGAAAACGACTTTTAATTGACTTTTAGATTGCTAATCATATTGACTCGTACAAATTTGAATATAATATTATAAGTCACCTTCTTTTGAAAAGTGCATAGGACATGTCATTCTTAACAAGAAACATGTCTATTTAAATATAAGAAATTTAATATTCAATAGACTCCCTTCTTTGGGGGGTCCCGACCCCTAGTGAGCACGAAAAAAAAAGGAGAAAATATCTTAGTAAAATATTGGTAATTAGTAAATAAATATATTGATTCAATAATATGTAGACTTAATATAAATAATATTCAACGATAATTTAACCAATACAAATCAAACAAACAAATAATTTCTTATATATATACTCACATTTGATTAATAATTCGTTACCAATTCGTCACAGTTACTTTATGTTCTAAACATATAATATAGTTTTTATTTACAATAATATATAATTTATTTTTAGTGGGAAAAAAAACACTAGCATAAATTGTTGAAGATTACCCTAACAAGTTAACAAGCATCTTCGTGCCTACATTTTGATTTTATATAAACGTCCTTTTCACAAGTCAGTTATTAATTAAGAGATACAAATACATTAATATTGTTTTTGGGTAAACATATTGTACTTATATTATAAACATTATAATAGTACAAATGGCTTTTATAATTAAGCTAGCTAATGCGTAGATACAGCATAATAGCCACATTGGCTATTCTAAAGTTCGAGCTAATATTAAAAAGTTATAATATTAGTTTTATTAAGGTAGTCTCTTGCTTTTTGATATTTGTGTCACGCTCCGAACCTACACCCTGGACGTGACTGGCACTCGAGAACCATTTCTGATCCCCAAGCGACCCTTAGCCTGGCTACATGACTTACATGACATTAAACAATATGCGGAAGCTTAAATAGGTGAACAAATGAACATTTAAGAAAGTCTTAAAATACTGTCTTTGCAAAATACTTAACATAAACCATGAGTTAAACAAAACATCCAGAGAAAACAATGAAAAATATCTACTCAATCTGTCTACGAAGCCTCTAACAATGTGAGATGGATGTCGGGACAAGACCCACGACACCTCCTAAAGTTACTAACTAAAATGAAATGGAGTCCCCTAAAAGCAAGGAGGCCTTACCAAATGATGTCTGCGAGTGGATAATGATCTCAACGATTCGCCGGTTGATGATCCTGAAAACCTGTATCTGCGTCATGAAACAATGCAGGTCGAAAGACGTCAGCACATTGAATGTACTGGTACGTGAAAAGGTTAGAGTAGACAATAATCTGGCTTTGAAGGACTGAAACAACATAACTGGATTAATACATGAATGTGAAGTGAAAAACCATTTAAGCTTTACCATATAATATGCAATGAAAGCAACATGAAAATAACAGACTTTACTTGTGGGGAGTTTCTCTAACCGACAACCATTACCATGAGCCTAATAATGATACAACGTTTCGCCTCACGTTGTCAAGGCCACCCTATACTTTGCCGGGGTATAGGATGATATCGTGACTATGGATCCATCTAATTGGCCTTCTTAGAGGCAGTGAGGAGTCACATGAAAAGTCAATGATATCCTATCCTATGCTAGCTACGTAGTTCTATGGGACTTCAGAATCATAAGAGACTCTAACCCAACTCGGTGTTCGATACTACTCCCAAAATAATAGATATAACATTATGCTCAATTCACCCATTACAAGGAATGAACTTCTTACTTGATTGAGATAATTTTCAAATATTAGACGTGTTTACATTCTTGAAAAGATGTACTTGTGAACTTATATGTCAAGTTCGATAATCAACATAGATACATAAGTATACATTTAGTTATATATATATCATTTGAAAACTCTTAAGTGTTTATGAAATAAAACCTTTGAACTTCCCTCTTAACTTTACCTTGACTTGAAAATGTGAGTTTAAGAATGATGATTAGAATATGCATAAGATCATTCAATGATTAATGGAGGTTTAGATAGTTGATAATAAGAAGAGAATGACAACTCAGTTCAAAAGAACAAGTACGGAACGAGAACAGAAATGGAACCATTTACTGGGGGTCTGATTGGGCTTCCTACTGGCGCGTCGCGCCAGGCCCCTATTTTGTTCTTTCTAAAATTAGCCATTTTCTAAGACCGTGGTGTTACAATTTGTTGTCATATAATGTTATCGTTTCTTTGTTTTTGTATGTTTTGCTATGCTTTTTGCATTAAGAGTCTTATTTTTTTTATTCGTAATTATTTTAATTTGATACATTTGAATTGAGGATCTTTTGAAAATAATTTTTCTGCCTCTATAAAGTAGGACTAATATCTATGCACATTCTATCTTTTCCGAATCTCATTTATGGAATTACATTTAGTATGTTATTACTTTTATAAAGGTGACATGAGCACTCCTTCATTGGATTAGTCGGACACTTTTGAACTAAAATATAATAAAAGAGTATTACGAATATTGTTTTTGTTAAACGTCACCACACTATTCTAAGTGAGCCGGGCTCATTGCATATGTACAATATCTAATAAATCAGTCAATGTTTTACTAAACAAGAAATTTCATCTGTATTCAATTTATTTTTAAAAAATTTAGAAAAATTATGCATTTCACTTTATTATAGTCAAATATCATGATTTATTTGAGATTCAAATATTTACGATTTTTTTTCAATAGCGTCTCAAACTTTCGAATGTTTCACCTCGCTTGGATCTGTTTTGACTTTTGAGGTTAGATCTTGCATTTTGTTTTCTTCAAATTTAACTTTTGTTTTTCTGTTGTTTTCGTACTTCAACTCTTGCCCCATTTTCAACTGTTTTTTATTTATTTGAATTTAATCTTTATGATATGTTTTAGAGTCAGAAGATTGTTAAATTCATACCAAAATCAATATTGTGTTCATTTAGAAAAAAATATTGTGTTTCACTTTATTATAATCAAATATGATGACTTATTTGTGGAGACTCAAATATTTACGCTTTATTTTATATAGCGTCTCAAATTTTTGAATATTTCTCCCCGCTTGAATTTGTTTTGACTTTTGAGGTTAAATTTTGCACTTTCACAATATTTTCAGGTTTTTCTTATTTCACTTTTCTTTTTTTGTTGTTTTCGAACTTTAACTCTTGCCCCCATTTTCTACTATTTTTTTATTTGAATTTAATCTTAATGATATGTAATAGAGCCAGAATATTGTTAAATTCATACCAAAATCAATATTGTGTTCATTTAGAAAAAAATATTGCATTTCATTTTATTATAATCAAATATGATGACTTATTTGCAGAGAGTCAAATATTTACGTTTTTTTAAAATAATGTTCCAAACTTTCGAATGTTTCTTTCCGCTTGAATCTGTTTTGACTTTTGAGGTTAAAATTTACGCTTTCACGATATTTTTAGATTTTTTTCTTATTTAATTATTATTTTTCTGTTGTTTTCGGACTTCAACTCTTGCCCCCATCGTCTACTAAAAATTTATTTGAATTTAATCTTTATGATATATTTTAGAACAAGAAGTTGCTAAATTCATACCCAAATCAATATTGTGTTCTTTTAGAAAAAATATTTGCATTTCACTTTATTATAATCAAATATCATGACTGGTGGAGACTCAAATATTTACATTTTTTTTTAATAACGTCTCAAACTTTCGAATGTTTCTCCCTGAGGTTAAATCTTGCACTTTCAATATATTTTTAAATTTTCTTTTTATTTAACTTTTATTTTTTTTGTTATTTTGAACTTCAACTCTTGCCTCCGTCCTTTACTAAATTTTTATTTGAATTTAATCATTATGATATGTTTTAGAGTCAGAAGATTGTTAAATTCAGACGAAAATCAATATTGTGTTCATTTTAAAATAATAATTGCATTTCACTGTATTATAATCAAATATGACTTACTTCTGGAGACACAAATATTATTTTTAATAGCGTCTCAAACTTTCGAAAGTTTCTCCCCGCTTGAATTTGTTTTGACTTTTGAGGTTAAATCTTGCAATTTTAGTATATTTACAGATTTCCTTCTTATTTAATTTTATTATTCTATTTTTTTCGAACTTCAACTCTTGCCCCCATCCTCTACTAACTTTTTATGTGAGTTTAATCTGTATGATATGTTTTAGAGCCAGAAGATTGCTAAATTTATATCAAAACTAATATTGTGTTCAACTCTTCTTTTTTTAAACTTTAACAATTTATTATATACTATGTTTAAAGTATAATAACATTATTTATATTTTTTATCACAAAAAATAACAAATCAAATTAAATCATATTTATAGGTTTTGAATTTCATTTATGTATATGATTCTAGTTTGTTTGCAAATTTACGAGGATGCAAAAAGTTATGAAAAAATAATAATTATATATTAGGTAATTATAAAAGTTGTCAAAAAATTGAAAACATTAGTAAGGATGTGCTTCGACACATCGAAACTTGATTTGATGCTCAAAATTGTAATGTCTCCAAAATCAATATCATGTTCAATGAAAAAGTTAATGTTTTTTTTAAAAAACTTTAACAATTTATTATATTCAATGTTTAAAGTAGAATAAAATTATTTATATATTTATCAGATAAAATAACAAATCAAACTTTATTTGGTCCATCTGCAAATTTATGAGAAAGCAAATGGTTGCAAAAAAAATGATTATACATCAAGTTATTATGAAATTTGTCTTAAAATTAAAAACATCATAGAAATATGTTTTCCTATGTTAGAACTTGATTTAATGCTTAAAGTAGTTATGTCTATAAAAATATAACTGAAGTAAAAAATAAATATATCAACTAATCAAATCAAATGAGAAAGTGCCATACACATTTTAAATATATCTCTAGTGTATTCATTCATCTCTGACGAAATAATAATGCTTCCTTAAAACTAGTATAATGTATTATATCATAAAAATAATGCAATGTATTGGCTTATAAAGTAATGTTTTCTATGTTGTTTACTTATTCATATATACATGTTTTTTGCATGCTAATATTTGATGGTAGTAATGTGACTTACCTTCTAAAAGAATCACTTTATAAACTATATCATAAAAGATTAAATATACAAAATTGACAATAAGTAGGGATCGTAAGACGCTACGCTAAATAGCATAACTAATAATCTAGAAGCTAAATTTTTATTTATAATTTTTTCGACCGACATGTAATTGCATGAAATTCACTAGAATGGCGCGGAGTAACGTATAATGACACATGAATAACGACTGAGTGTGTTGTAACGTATGACCGGTCTAAAGTGATATATAGTGACGTATGACTGACGACCAAATATATAAAACCAAAAAATATTGTAATTATATATAATTACCAATAGAATATAAAAAATCACTAATCTTTGAATGATTTCGTCAAATTTGATCATTAAGGCGTGAATATCTTCTCTTTAATTCAAGTAACGACACTGTCAATATCTCTCTACCAACGATCAATAGAAATATATTACTAATCAAAGCAGAATAGAAAATATAGACAAACTAATTGATATACATATAAAATTTACTTTCAATTAAATTTCGTCAAACTTATTATCAATGTGTCTCTACCAGTGGTCAAAATAAATATATTACAAATCAAAGCAAAGTAGAAAATATAGGCGGAATAATTGATATACATATAAAATTTACTTTCAATTAAATTTCGTCAAACTTATTATCAATGTCTCTCTACCAATGGTCAAAATAAATATATTACAAATCAAAGCAGAGTAGAAAATATAGGCGGAATAATTGATATACATATAAAATTTACTTTCAATTAAATTTCGTCAAACTTAATCAATTTTTTCTTCTTCATTTTTATGTGAATAACGGCATTATCAATGTCTCTCTACCAGTGGTAAAAATAAAAATATTACAAATCAAAACAGAGTAGAAAATATAGACTAAATATTTGACATACATATAAAATTAACTTTCAATTAAATTTCGTAAAACTTAACTAATTTTTTCTTCCTTTTTTTAATGTGAGTAACGGCATTATCAATGTCTCTCTATCAGTGGTCAAAATAAATAAATTACAAATCAAAAATATAAATATAATATCTAATTCAAATACTGAATTCACGTCTTTTTCCCAATGGTAAAAATAAATACAATGCAAATCAAAAAAAGGTGAACTAAAAATACGAACATATTATCTAATTACTTATACAATCAACATCTCTATCTCAATAATTAAAATAGATACATTATAACAATTTCATGCATGCTCCAAGTATAGAAATCATGTCCAAATTCATAAATATAATTATTAAATTTACGGTCAAACTAAATATATAACAATAATTTTACGTGACACTTAATGTATAGAAATCATGATCAAAATTAAATAAAATAAATATTACTAATTAAATTCATATATATAGTATTATTTAAACCAATACTCATCAATAAATAATTCTTTCCAATAAAAAAAATTGGCATCTTAAACATATATACACTTTTAATATATGGTTATTAATCTTGGTAACAAATGAAGATTTTATGCTTTGAATGTAGTCTTTAGCCAAATATTTATTCACCTCTCAACTCCAAACCAATTTTTTTTTTATATAATTAGTATATAAATAGTACAAGCATAAACATAACAACATTTTTCTTTAACGTATACAAAGGTGTGTACTATTTCTTGATATTATTATTTTTCCAATTCTTCTATTCTCTCTCTCTCTCTCTCTCTACTTGTCCTTCATTTTCTCTTGTTTCTCTCTCCTTTTTTCTTTTTTTTAACAGAAGACTGACTTTGGCTCTCCGGCATTGACTGGTTCTTAAACAAATTCACTCCGGTAACTGGACTCAGCTAAAGATCGGTAAGTTTAGTTTATAAATATAATAATTTTGTTCTAAATTTTATTTTATTTTTTTGCTTTTTTTTTGTGGTAATTGGTTTGTTTTAATTTTTTTGTGCAACAACAATCCATAAAGGTAGGTGTGATCATTTTTCAACTCAGAACTATTTTTTGTAGATTTTGGGTGAAGTTTATGGGGAATTGAATTTCCTCAAATTCAGTGTGATTTCTAAATTTGTTGTTATTCCAATTCACTTGTTTTTTTCCTCTGGCATTTCTGGGGAATGTTGATTTTTTTAGTATTCATTTCAATCTTTTTCGGAAAAAAAATCTGTCAATTAATGATGAACTCCATTATATAGATGATAGGACAGGGGAAAGGCAGTAATCTCGACGGAGATTAAGATGAGCTTTTGAAGAATTGATGGGAAGTCTGTTTTCTGTGAGATTTTGCTAATTGGTAAACAACATTTGTGTTTTTTTTTTTTTTTTTTTGGTTTATGAATTTGGTATGTGGATATGATGATGATAAGTACACAGAGTAAAAAGATAGAAATGAGAAAGAAACTGAAAAGTGAATTAGTCTTTCCTTTTTTGAAATTGAGTTTCTATAATGAGCAACATTTTTTATTTTTCTGTTATCTGATTGATGATTCATTTGGGTTTATCATAAAATGTCAATGAACTGGAAATAGTAATTGTTGATTTTGTCATTGGTGTATGTATAGGTAGAAAAGTCATTCCTTTTAGGCCTGCAGAAAACAAAATTCAGAGACTTGAATTAGGAAAGTGAATAAAACTCACCACCAAAGGATGTGGCAGCAGATAGAGTTGTTCCTTCCGTAACCAGAGATCTCTGTTTCAAGCCTGGGTACGGGAAAACATGAATTAGTCGGGTTTTTAACACTGGATTAGAAACCAAAAGGAAGTGTATAGAACTCGAGTACTAAGAAACTGTATGTTCAAATTGACGAATCGTTATAAGTTTATATTCATATAGTGATTTGTTTCAATAACTTTTTTTAATTTTTGAAATATATATTATTTGGAATTTGATAATACTTGTTAATTGGTTCAGTTATTGTGGCATGTTGACTGAGGTTAGATTTTGGATCTGCCTCTTTATGTTTCTGATATTTTCTCATATTTCCCGTCATTAAATGCATGATGAAATCTTTATGCTTTCATATCAAAGAACTGTTATTTTTCATGTGTTTAAACCTTCTACTTAGGAGCAGTTATGGATTAATTTTTTTTTCATTTGTATGTTTTACAGTGAAGTGCTATCTGGGAGTTGAAACATAGTCAGTCTTGAACAGTTAAAAGCGAAGACCCGAGGGATGAATTAGACAGCCGAGAAGAATAGACTTACAATTGAAGGATGAATCCGGGGAGAGTATTTTCAACTCCCCAAGAGAATGGAGGTGTCCAAAATGGGGATCCTCGAATTCCTTTTAGTCCACAAAAGCCTGTTTTGCCATTACCAGATCTTGTTCCAGCTGAAATGCAACGGAATCAGATTGAGATGACAGGATGGCCAGACCTGCTCGGGATGTATGGTGACTTCTTACTAATGCCAGCTTCTGAAACTGGAGTAGTTCAGAATCATGTCACGTCTGTGAGTTGGGATAAAGGGTCTACTGGTCACTGGTCTGATGTAGCAGTCTGTAACAGAAGCTCCAATATAGATATCAATAGCTGCGAAAATGTACCAGATCACAGTAAGCCTGCTTGCACAAGGGTGAATTCTTTAGAAGAACTGATTGGGATGAAGAACCAGTCAAATATGCTCTCCACCCGTGGAAGATCAAGCAATAACATCCATCACAGTGATATACCGATCCTTCGGAACTCGTATGCTCAAGTTGACAGCAGATATGAGCAGCCGCGACTCAAAGCTGCAGGTCAAACATTGCTCAATGAGAGTCAAGTGTTTATAAGTCCAAACCAGACGTTTGATTGTTACAACCGGCACCTACCACTTGGTGAGTTTACTCTTATGTTAGTATTGCAAGAACATAACCATTCATGAGGTCTTTCAAACTTATGTTTGCAGAAAAAGAAAATACATGAAAGGCAGGAACACTTTCAGATATTGCATTGTAATGCCTAGGAACAGTAAAACGAAAAGAAAAAAAGCATGCTATTTTTTTCACTAACAAGATTTATGCATGTCAATGTACTCAAACCCTAATTTACAATCTCTGTGAGCACAACAGAGATTGTGCTAGGAAGTCCATACAACTACGGAGTACAATACATTAGCATAACATTTTATTTTATTTTGATAGATACGATATATTAGCATAACTTTCTTCTTCAACAAATTGCATTACAAAGTTCTTAATACTTGTATCAATTCCATATATGTACTAGAGATTCTAACTGTAGTATCAAGTTACTCCTAATAATAAAAGTTAGTTAGATATACATTTTGAACGCAAGTTAGTGACGTAAAAGCTTAGAAATTATCCCATTTGATAGATATATATCATGATATTTCAATCTGAATCACAAGTTTGTCTAATTTATTTTCCTTACAGATGGTATGCGAAGCCCTTATCAGGTCAATAGATCCTTGATTTCACCATTGGCACCAGATGCTGGTACAAGTCCAAGCACAAATAGTTTCTTCACATTTGCACCAGTAACACCAGAACATAACCACTTCAATGACAACCAGCATTTTGAGAGACAAAATGTCCCGATACAAGAAAGGTCTAGCCTTGAGAAAGATGGGCAGGAGAATGTTCTCGGGTCTATGAAATCCAAAGATGACCACTCTGATAAACAGTTACAGAGAGTCACAGATTCAGTGGTTGACAATTCACCATTGACTGAAAAGGTTGATAATGGCAATGTAGGTAATGTGGACATTGACCTAAACAAGACACCAGCATCGAAAACTCCCAAAAGGCGAAAACACCGGCCGAAGGTAGTAATAGAAGGGGAAACCAAAAGAACTCCGAAGCATGCTGCTCCAGGAGATGGTACTCCAAATGAGAATCCATCAGGAAAAAGGAAGTATGTCCGCAGAGACGGCCTCAAAGCTTCAACAACTGAACAAACCGAAGTTAATGAGTCCACTGCCCGAAGAAATAGCACTCCAAATGAGAACCCATCAGGAAAAAGGAAGTATGTCCGCAGAAAGGGCCCCAATGCTTCAACAACTCAACAAACCAAAGTTGTTGACAAGGACAAAGTTCCTGATGCTGGAGAGACAGAAAAAACATGTCGGAAAATGCTAGATTTTGACTTGGAAGACATAACAAAAGATGAAAGCCTGCCAAGTACCAATATCCACCACCCAGAAAAACATCAACAAAAGAAAGAAACTTTCGATTTGAACTTGAATTCCCAAGACATGGAGTTGTCATTGGCTATCATGGAGGCTCCTGCAATATCAGCTGGGCAGAACCAGAGGAAAGGAGAAAATGCAGAGAAACTGCTAATGGAAAAGCCAAAAGATTTGGCATCGCCGCTTCCATCAGCAAATCAAGTTACAAGAAATAACCAGGCACTGAATGCTCTTGCAAGAAGTCTAAATATGCGAACTGTCACTAGGTATCCAAACAGCATTCAGCTGTATGAACCAAGACAGCTAGCACTGGGTAGGATGCCTCTACTTCTGAGAGACACAGCATCCACAGACAACGACGGAAGAGGATCCAAGAGGGATCAGTGCCCCAGTTCCCCATTTCAACCAAGAACTTTCAGCCAGATGGGATCTGTGTGCTCGGAAATGTTGGGGAATGACGACAGCAGAAGAAACTGCAGCACTTCATCTGGTATTCCTTCCTCTACTGCAGCTGCAATTCATGACTCAACAAAGTTCCCGTCAAGCAGCTTGAGCATAAACAGATATAACAGAGCCAGTGAGGAGGGTAGTGGGCATTGTGCTAGTCCCATGGTTGTTAAACATAATTTGCAAAAGCAACCAAACCCATCTCAGATGCATTCTTATGCACAGCCAATACCACAGCACATATCCCAACAGACGGCTGAAATCCATGGATCCCAAGTACAGGCCACAATCAGAAATTGGAATCATCAGTATCAACTCCAAAGTCTTGCTATGGTGGTACAGAACATTGAGAGAAGAAATTCTCACAACAAGATGCCAGCACAGCAGAACATGGGGAAGACATCACCCAATGAACTATCCAATTATGGGGAGCTGCTTCCAAGAGAGAACAAGAATTCACGAGCTGACCAACATCACCTGACAAAAGCTAGAGGTATCCTTTTGCAACTATGGCATCACTCTTGCTTTTATTGTTTTTTTTTCCAGCAATGTAGCATCAGTATTAGACTAGGTATGAAGAATCATGATGGGGCGGTTTGTCCATGGAATATCTTTCCCTTTTTATAAAAAAATAATCAGAACATTGTTTGGTTATACATTGGGCTGATTTTTCAAAAAAAATCTGAAGATGAATTTTCCTTTTTTGTTCAAAATTTTAAAAACTGTTGAAGAAAAATCTTTTCTACTAAAAATATTTCATCTTGTTTTCAAGTTAAATGCATGAAAAAACACTTCAATTTCCAAATACAATTTTCAACTTAATTTCAAATACTATTTTTTTTTTTTCAAATATCACATCTTTCTTATGTCCAAATGCTTACTAAGATTCCAATCACTAAAAACTCTGTCAAACAGGCTTACAAGAAACACACAGACATGCAGTGTCAGTCGACACAGGCTTACAAGGATTACAAAGACATGTAGTGTCAGTCGACACAGGCTTACAAGGAACACACAGACATGCAGTATCAGTTGATGTAATCACACAGCAATTGGAACGCCTTGTTATCAGTAATAGCAAGAAAAATGCTGCTCAAGTGGAGCAAAAGGCCCTTGTTCCATACAAGGGCAGTGGCAGAATTATCCCTTATGAGGGATTTGATCCTATCAAAAGACGTAAAGCACGACCCAGAGTGGACCTTGACCCAGAGACCAACAGACTATGGAACGTCTTAATGGGGAAGGAAGAAAGTGCAGAGACAATGGACAAGGACAACGAAAAATGGTGGGAAGATGAAAGGAAAGTTGTCCGTGGACGGGTAGACTCTTTTGTCGCACGAATGCGCCTTGTTCAAGGTAACAAACAACCATTCATTTCCACTACCACACATCTGTCTTATATTATTAGAATTGTTCTTATCGTGATATTATCAACTCCAAATAGACAAATAATTTGAAAAGCTTTGCAGGGGATAGGAGGTTCTCGCCTTGGAAGGGATCTGTAGTCGACTCAGTAATAGGAGTATTCCTCACACAGAATGTTTCAGATCATCTCTCAAGGTAATTGATGGTCAGCTACCATCAGAAGAACATAGTCAATCTAATTAAAAATAGAAGTTGATAATTCAATAACATACCCTTTCTTGCAGCTCTGCTTTCATGTGCCTTGCAGCCAAGTTCCCCTTGCCAACAAGCACCAAGAATACCCTCTCCCAAGATGGGTGTAACATAGTAGTGGAGGAACCAGAAGTCGAAATAATAGATCCAGATGGGACTACCATATATCATAAAGCTAGACTACAGCACAGAATGGAAAACCACACTCATACATCTAGAGCTTATTTAGTAAGTGAGCATGACAAGAGAGTTGACGAGGAAGTCATTTCATTACAAAACTCTCCTGACTCTCTCATTCTTCAAGCCAATGAAGAACTCAGGTCAAGCTCCGGATCCGACTTAGAAAGTGAAGACCGACCAAGTTCACCCAACTTGAACAAAGACAGAACTCAAGCAAGCCATTCTCCACCAACAAAGTGGACTGCCGCATTCCAGCAATATCAGAGTCACTTTATGAGGAATAGGCTTTCAGAAAAGTTGCCCGTCTTTGGGAATCAGAAGATAGAAACTGTAGCAGATATCGGGCATAATGAAAATCTTGATGCAGAGACATATTTACATGGCTATCCAATCAATCCGCATGTTCAGGTCCAAGAGATACCAATAAGATCTGCCAGTAATTCCTGGTTGAACATGACACCAGAATTTGGAAAACATGAAACAGCATGCCATGAGAAAGAAATCGACATGAGCAAAAGCATGAAACAAATAGGAGGAAGTTCAAGTCCTTTAATAGCTCAGCGAACCACACTTCCCTTTATTCATGCACCAAGGATGGGAGAGATAGGAGGTGTGAAAATGCAACCTCACAAGGTAGATAATCAACATTCTGTAAGTTCCCATCAAAATGAGATGGCAATGGCCTCACAACTAGAAAGCGCTTGCATCCGACAATCAGTAAACCATTCAGAAGCCGTTGCTAAAGGACAAGAAGGTAATCCTGATATCCCAAAATCTTGTAGTCCTTACCTCGTAGTACATACAAGAAACTCTTGCAATATAACCAAATCCCATGCAGAAGGTCAAGCTTATCCTTCAAGCAAGCAACCCAGTATAACAGGCACCAGCATCTCAAAGACAAGAAAGAGAAGAGTTGAGGAAGGAGATAAGAAAGCTTTTGATTGGGATAGCTTGAGAAAGGAAGTACAATCAAAGAGTGGGAAAAAAGAAAGAAGCAAGGATGCAATGGACTCATTGAACTACGAAGCAGTCAGAAGTGCAGCAGTTAAAGAAATTTCTGATGCTATTAAGGAACGAGGGATGAACAACATGCTGGCAGAGCGAATTAAGGTACCAGCACTAAACATGTATTCATTAGTTACAAGGAGAAAGAGAAACTTCACAAGTAAATTCTCATAAAAAACATAATTGCTTATTGTGCAGGACTTCCTCGATAGACTGGTAAGGGATCATGGAAGTATTGACCTAGAATGGTTGAGAGATGTGGCCCCAGACAAAGTGAAGTAAGTTCCTTGCAACAATACACTAAAGTTTTCTACCTTCGTGAGTTTATCTGCCCCTAAAAAAATTCCTGTCTGCAGAGAGTATCTTTTGAGTATTCGTGGACTGGGTCTGAAAAGTGTAGAATGTGTGCGGCTATTAACACTTCATAACCTTGCTTTTCCAGTAAGTTCCACTTTCCAACAATGTGCAATGATCTACTAACTTGATCTAGAACTCAAAGTTGAATTTGTCAGGTTGACACAAATGTTGGACGAATAGCTGTGCGATTAGGATGGGTTCCTCTCCAACCACTTCCTGAGTCACTGCAGTTGCATCTTCTTGAACTGTAAGTTATTAAAGCAAAACTTCAAAACTGTACTTTGTCTACTATATGGGTTATCATTCATGCTTCAATACAGGTATCCAATTCTGGAGTCAATTCAGAAGTATCTCTGGCCACGACTCTGCAAGCTCGATCAGAGAACACTGTACTTTCTCAAGACCTCATAATAATTTTCATTGGTTACACATGTAATTAATAAGCTAAAAGGCGCTCTAACATACCCATGGATGTATCACTAATAGGGTTATGTTTGTTGACAGGTATGAGTTGCACTACCACATGATTACCTTTGGAAAGGTAACTTTAATTGAGCTTTTCAAGTTGAATGTGCCCTCATATGACAATTTTTGTGGAAGTTGTTCTCCCTCATCAGAAAGAATGATAATTATGGCTGACTTCCAATGTTGACACAGGTTTTCTGCACCAAAAGTAAACCTAACTGTAATGCATGCCCACTGAGAGCTGAGTGCAGACACTTTGCTAGTGCTTACGCAAGGTTAGTAATCCATATCTCCTATCTTCACATTGCTAGTGAAGCGCAGAACATAAGGTTACCTTAAGATTTGCTTCATTCCTCTTTTTAGCAACTTCAAACTAAAAGAGTTAGCATCACCTACAAAATTGGGGACGAAAAAACATGGTTTGAAGTTTAAAAATGCAACTCTTAAGAACAGAAACCATACTTTTCTAATACAAATTATAATAATGATGATACCGATGTCAGTCAAACAGTCCTTATTATTAAGTTCAAATCACAAAATAATTTCAAAAATTGGCTAGTAGAGCTCGAAAACTGTTCCTCAGATGTCGCTTGCATTAGAGATGTAAAATCTGGCAATGTTTTACTTCTTTTATTACTTAGTTAATTTCTAGGAAAATTGACCAACATTTAAAAATTTACCTGCAGTGCAAGACTTGCCCTTCCTGGCCCAGAGGAGAAGAGTATAGTGAGTTCAGCAGTTCCGATCCCTAGTGAGGGAAATGCAGCTGCTGCGTTCAAGCCCATGCTATTACCCCCAGCAGCTGAAGTAAGAATGGCGTACCCATATGCTCCAGTTGAAGCTGGTGACGTACCTTCTTTCCTAGAAAGGTCAATGCCAATACCTCAAGAGATGACCAACCTATTAAATAGAGAAGCAACACTCATTACCAACAACTGTGAACCTATTATTGAGGAACCAAAAACCCCAGAACCATTGCCAGAACTATTAGAGAGTGATATTGAAGATGGGTTTTTTGAAGATCCTGACGAAATTCCACTGATCGAACTCAACATGAAAGAGTTTACAACCAATTTGGAGACTATTTTACAAGAGCATAATAAAGAAGGCGACGTATCCAAAGCTCTGGTGGCCTTGAATCCAGATGCAGCTTCAATTCCTACTCCCAAGCTGAAAAATGTCGGCCGCCTACGGACAGAGCACCAAGTGTAAGTTCCTAATCTCTTATTTGATGTTTACCTGTGTAAATATGTGAACAGGATAAGTGAACTTTTAAGTATGCCATAAAAAGGAGTTGGTAGAATATAACATTATTGTAGTAGGAGTTGATGTGAATATGAAATTGTACGTAATTAAGAAGACAATCAGCAAAGAATGTGCAAAGCAGATATCTAAACAAATTTGCACTGCGCTGAAAAAAGAGAATTAGATGTAAAAAACTGCAGTACCAGTTTGTATTGCACATACACAACACCTCTCAACACCGTCAATTATTGAGTATTGAGTCGTCTCATTTTTTACTCAAAACTAATGGTCAATACTCTAATATTGCAGCTATGAACTCCCAGATTCCCATGAATTGTTGGAAAAGGTCAGTTGTCTATCTTCTGTTGCTCAATTATTTGGCTCTTCATCAAAAAAAATTAAATTTGGCTAGAACTAAGCTTTATTATGACCCAATAATCTTCCAATACAGTTGGATAAAAGAGAACCCGATGATCCAAGTCCGTACCTTCTGGCAATATGGACACCAGGTATGCAACTGAATTTTCTTTTGAACAGTATCATCTTTTCTGGGATATCAACTAATGCAACACGTATAACAGTTAGTGAATGGAGAAAACTTGTGTCCCTGATTCTCACCATAGTGCTAATCTGAAGTGAAACCATGCATTAGCAACATTTAGCTTTTGAAACCAAAATTTGCCCTAAATAGTACGGGAGGACACACTGACCAGTTTTTTTCTTTTTTTCCTCCCTTTTCATCACTGACTACATATAACAATACAATGGTTGATTAGAACTCTAGTCCGCAGTAGATTATGTTGTTTTAACTTCTGTGCCTACTGCAACCAGGTGAGACTGTAAATTCAATTCAACCTCCTGAAACAAAGTGTGATCATAGTGGATCAGGAAACCTGTGCAATGAGACGACATGCTATTCGTGCAATGGCATAAGAGAGGCAAACTCACAAACCGTAAGAGGCACACTACTGGTGAGTGGCCCAGGCATTTGTTGTCCTTTAAAGTCACTACTTGTAGAAGAACTATAAGCTAGCATTGCCTTTTTTCCTCTGAAATGCCTAGCTTATTGCAGATACCATGCCGTACAGCAATGAGAGGGAGCTTCCCACTCAACGGCACATACTTCCAGGTTAATGAGGTAAATTCCAAATCTTGTCATCTGATCACAATTTTCAAGAGTCTACGTTGATGCTTCAAAACTTACAAGCGCAACTGTGTGTAATGAAACTTGGAAATGGATGTTATTGATTGCAATCATTCTGATTGTTGAATAAGATGTGATCTTATACTGTGCAGGTATTCGCGGATCATAAATCCAGTCTTGATCCAATTCATGTTCCGAGAAAATTGCTATGGTCCCTGTCAAGAAGGACCGTGTACTTTGGGACCTCTGTCTCAACAATTTTTAAAGGTACAAACAAATGCTCAGGAAAAACATTGTCGTTTGATCTATGACTTAAGAATTGAGTCTAAGTTACTGACTACATAAACATTGATGTTCATCAGGCTTGTCAACAGAACAAATTCAGTACTGCTTCTGGAGAGGTAAGTCCAACTTTTCTTGCTTCTCATATTTAAAAAGATACAGAAAAGGGATCTGAGTTAAATATGTGCCACTACTAAACTGTTCAAGTAAAAGATGTGATCGAGTTACCTAATTCCTAGAGTCAGATTATGTTAAACTGTCCTTGAAAATGTCATTTTGCAGGATTTGTCTGTGTAAGGGGATTTGATCGAGAGATGAGAGCCCCGCGACCTCTCATTGCTAGACTGCACTTCCCTGCTAGTAAGATGGTCAAAAATAGAAGTGATGACAAAAAAAAGGAGGGAACAGCTGCAGAGAAGGTTGCTGGTTACAACTCACCAAAATCTGTCCATACAAAGTAGAGAAACACAAGGAGGAGTAGGATAAGAATTTGATGACTAACATAGTGATGACATTCAATAACCTCACCGGAGATGCAAATTTACAGCAGCAGAATTGAAGTCACCCTTGGCAAAAAAGGGTGTAGCGTACAATAAGTATCTCTTATTCTTTGATTTATGCTCACAAATTGAGCCATCATTATTCAAGATTTACCAAATAGAAAACAAGGATAGATGTAGGAAAATTGAGATGTAACATTCATAGTTTGAATGTGAAAACAGTTGATGCCATTGTAGTGGAAAATCCTTTTTATTCATTCCCTGAAATGACTATTGCTTTGATTTACATGTTGACAGGCTCATTTTTATGTGGAACAAGTGGTTAACTGAAGATGCATACTATTGAACCTTCACCTAATAACTTAATATAGATATCCTTCAGTCTAAGCAAAGGATACAAAACTAAGAAAAATTAAGATAGGAAAAAGGATCACCTATCAGCAATAGGCTCTGCAAATTATTGCCAACTCTTCTCAAACTTCAGATAGCCACTTGAAGACCCAGAAACGTCTCCATGTTACCAAGAAACTAAAAGAAAGGGCGAAATGCAAAAGGATAGTATATTAGCAAAGTTTATGCAAGGTAGTGAACATTACAACAACAACAAACCAAGTGTAATTCCACAAGTAGGGTGTGAGAAGGGTAGAGTGTAGGTAGACTTTAACCCTACCTTGAGAAGGTTGTTTTCAATAGACCCTTGAATGAACAAACGATTAAAAAGAGGCAGCGGTAACAAGCGAAAACAACAGCAAGAAAATAAGATAATGAGAATAAATAATATGTAGTAATAAAAATCTAACGATAAGGAGAAAACAAGAATTAGCTTTCCTTTATCACTAGCGGCTTTTGGCCGATGCAAGATTCCGGACATAAATCCGAATCGACCAACTGGCGCAGAAAATAAGATAATGAGAATAAATAATATGTAGTAATAAAAATCTAACGATAAGGAGAAAACAGGAATAATACTAATACTCTGAGAATGGGAAAGAAATATGCCGTCTTCTACCTTAATCTTCGATCTCTACACCCTCCTATCAAGGGTCATGTCCTCAGTGAAAATTGATAGTCCAGAATGAAAGACAAGTTAAACCTACAAATAAGGGAGTACTTCTCTCTCTTCCTTCGGGGAAAACAACATAGCAGTAAATGACACATATAAATTATACGAAATGCAATCAAACATCATCTAGAAAAAATTCTCTGAAAACCATTGAACTTTTGGGAGTAAGTTAGCAACAATGCACAGCTCTCCCTGCAACCGTTTGAACTTTCCAAATTCTGGAACTGATACACCATTCACCAAGTCAGAAAAATATGGTTTCATAACCTGAGCTTTCCTTAACCAGCTGACCTTACCTCGTAACCTTAGCCTCCCTTTCTTTATAGTTTTCTAGTTCGACCAATGACTTCATAACATCAACCTAAATACTATTCTCCTTTTTTTGGCACTTAGAAGCATAAAGTCCTTAATACAAACAATTATTATTGACTTATCAGTATGCTAAAGAGGATAATCGATCCCATTTTTATGGAAAACAAACGTTCCCCAAGCTCTGAATTTTCTCATCTCCACATTAGTCAAAAGGTCTAAACTTAGCTAGCTCTCTGATAAGGTCCTTTTTGCAACTCAAAGTGGGATTTAGTGAATCATTTTCACCCTATTATACTTGAGATACTAACAGTTTTCCACTCTAACTTAGTTCAGTTAAGACAGCATTTCCAATTATACATTACTTCTTTTTCTCTTTTCAAAAAACACCTACGTGCTGGTAAATGAAAACTACCTCTGGATCAGAGTAAACAACACTGTCGCCATCCTTTGCCTTGAAAGATTCACACACAGCCACCAGCTAAGGGGAGATCTGTTGTTTGCTGCTCACGAAAACATCTGACCTATACTATAGTCAAGTCATTCGCCTATCTTTCTGCTTTCTAATCTCCTTTCCTTCTATTCATCAAATTTTCAGCTAAAAAAAAAGGAGAAACGAGAACCTTAGATACGTTCACTTTGCATTTTTGTTTACGATCTCGAGATTTGGACTATTTTCAAAATATTCAAGTTAACAATAACAATGAAAGTAATCATATAGTCAATCATAGATTTAATTTGAAGATTGTTCTAGATTGAGCGTAAATAATCAAATATAAGATTTAAATTTGACAGTTACAGACCGATTCAATAATCAGGAAAAGTTACCTGAATAATTCTGATCGGAAAATGTGGCCCCTCCGATCGGTGAGTTCAGACTGCTCGTCGGAAAACTGAAGGTGAAGCGATTCTCGCGTCTGAAGAGTTTTTTTTTTTTTTTTATTAACTCTTTAGGTTTGAAGAGTTTATTGTTTTGCCGCATTTATTTGATTACATTCCCGCCTTTTATTTTTTGGCTCCAAAATTCTTTTTTGTTCTTTTTCTTTTCCATCGAAAAATGCGTTTGACTAATTCCCTATTAAAACAAATAATACTTTATGGTAAAGTCCCAAAGTTTCTTTAAATTAGTAATTATTCATATTTTTTCTCAAAAAATCTTTTAAATAGAAAATAATATTAGCAAACACTTTTGATTTCTATATATATTTTAGTATATTCTTTAAATATATTTAATCTTCGAATATGGAGTAATAATATAAATTTAACATGAAATCAAAGTGCATGTTTCAATTAATTGAAGGTCAAATATATTTAGTCATATGAATTAAAACTAAAATTTATCAATAACGGAAGGATCAAAAGTGCAACATATTAAATTATGTTGAGACGAGGCCTTAGAGGAACTAATCAAGTATATGCAAAAATGTCTATCGGAGAAAAAATTGTCCACTTTATTAATCATCAATTATTCTGCGTACGCCACTGATTAGAATCCATTTTCTGCATAAAAGAAAATCCATCATAAATAACGAGTTGACCATTATCCATTTACTTTGACAAATTGATTTATTTTACTCAATCATCTAATACTATATTCAAACTAGATTATCAAACTGCAGTTTTTCTTCTGTGAAGCTCCACTTTGACCTCAAACCTCATTCAAAGTCACCACTGATGATAGATAGTAGTAAAATAGTAATGGAATAATCGAGGTGTGCACAAGTTGACCTCGACACCCCTGTTAATATTTATTTGCTAGAAGTACTTGAGAAGTTCCTGTATAGAATACAACAAATCATCCTAGTACATATGTCAACCAAAGAAAAATGTATCAAAACGCGAGGATCTCACACAAGTTGAAATGTCACTGCATGAGCAATGGCAGGAGGGGGTAAGAGGCATTTTAGGTTTCCCCGCGACTCATGTTCCAAAACTCAACTTCATACTCCAGAACGCGCATAACTGTTGCCTCAGCTTTTGAGATGATATCTTCTGGTGATTTCTCAAGACGACGATTAGCTATGTTTTGAAGAGTATGGCAATACTGACCAAAACCATCATTGCCCCATCTTTGACAAGTCTCTTTTAGTTCTTCTGGGGTTTTAGAACCATCTGATAAACAATGGGCATAACTTTCTTGATAGACAGCTTCAATTACCCAAAAGGCTGTAACAGCAACTGTATATTCTACTTCAGGACTCATTAGGCTTTCCAAAAATCTGGTAGCAAAAGATGCACAGTCAATGAAACAGAATATTTCAGTGGTAAATTAGATTAGCACCTTGAGTATGTTCGGTACAAAGGAAAATGTTATCCTAAAGATGTGGAGGGAGGGGTGTGGGTGAGATGAGTTGTGTTGGGGGTGGGGAGGACACAATCAATGTGGAATGTTACTTGTGGAACAGAAATCATTCATAGTAACTGTGACAAAAGCATACAGATCATAGTAGCGGACAAGAACCACTAAAACAAGACTGCTGATAACGAAACACTCATAGTAAGCATATAGTGCATTTTATACCTGCAATATTCCACGTTAGTCTTTTGAGGAACAGTACTGGACAACGAAACACTCCACTTAGATGCTTCTCTCTTGAACCATGATACCTCATCGTTCAGCGCAGCAATACCACCTAAAATGACCTCTATGTCTGAATCGTCATCCGACTCCTTCCAAGCTTTCAACAGTAAACTTGCTACGAAAGGAACAAAGGCTCTAACAAATATATAATCTTGTCCCTGCATCCAACATCTAATTTTTAACTGATAGAAAACTTCATGAGCTTGCAAGAAGAACACTGAACAAAACACGGCACATATTTTAGTTGCAGAAACAAAAAAGAGAAGATAAGTGTTACACTTAGTGAATATGGTTACAACTCAATACATAAATCGAACCCACTCAAGCTCCGATTAGTTTGCTGAATATGTTGCTGCAGTTTCAAGCACTAAAGCTGAATATGTGGCAGCAGATATCGCTGCCTAGGAATGTATGCGATTGGGAGTCGCGGGGAGATATGCATGAAAAGTTGATTATCTTGTGCAAATTAATACAATACTAAAGTGTGATCAAGCTCCCATATGATCTCCAATTTTTTCAGGCCGCAAACGATAATCTTTTGAAGTTAGTTGTCATTACATTCAATCGAGCTGAACAATCAAATAAAGATACTTAGAACGGCTCTAAACTTGAATGTTTTAGAACAGTACACGGAGTCATTGATAGTAAACAGAAACTTTCTCCCCTTGAGGAGAATTAGATGGTCTTCCTGAACAAGCCTTTTATTTGGTAGGTAATATTGACTGTGCTAATCTAATTTACCACTGAGATATTCTCCTTCGTACCGAACGGAAATCATTCTTGCAAACTTTTACGTTTTATCTTCAAATTGCTCTCAATTTTAAGGCTACGAACTTAGAAATGGAGAGCAATTTGAAGAAATGACCTTAAAATTGTTTGGGATTCAGGTGGAACAAATCATTTTATCTACTAGTGCCTAGCGGTCAAACTGGCATATTACCAAACCACACCCCATTGACACAACTTTAGATATGTGGATTTTGAGAATACGCCTTAAAGACCACATTCTGGGTTTGCTAGAATACGCAATAATGAGATCGTTGTTTTAGTAAATGACACCATAGAAGGGCAGTGACATTGATCCACAAGAAGCTCAGCAAACTCGCTAGACTTTAGGAATCTGTTCCTATTCTATCCTATACATACAATTTGCATCCGATCTCCACAAGTATAAAGCATGTCTTTTCCTCCATCATCCCAGAAAAGAACAATTCTTTTTTCTCAACTTTCTTAACACTACAGTAAAATTATTGGTTGCGCAAGGGATCAAATTTGTGAATATACTCCCTGTCCTTGAATGTCATGCTCTAACCCGACCACGGTGAAACCCCAAACACTACCCCAAGAAAGATATTTAACGGCCAATAACTTAATTGCCGCTAAATATATTTTCTTTTAGAGGCAATTAACATTTTTATAAATGTCCCTAAAGCTTATACCGACATTAGATCTAACGACAATTAGCCAATGTCAGTAAGGACTTTAACACTCATGTGCATATTTATTTCCGCTAAAAGCTGTTTTTGTTGTAATGAAAGAATGTCTGGATCCAAACATGAGGGGCATGACAATGATCCTACATTGGATCGGGATGAGAACTCTCTCTCAACTAGCTTTTGGAGTGTAAATTAGTTCAAGACAGAATTTAATATAGTTCGACTACCATAAACTTCATGTTTACTAACACTAACATTTAACAAGTAAGAGAAGAACCTTAAGTGAAAAAACATAAGAATTTGGGGAAAAATTAAATTACCAGCCATCTTTTGAAAGCAGAGAGGTCAACGGAGCCATCACGAATGCTAAGAGTAAATGGGTGTCTAGTGGCGGAAGTGTAGAGTTCATTGTGTTGATTTAGCCATTTTTGGATCATCAACATTTCTTTGTTACATCCTTCCATTTTCTTTTCAACTTCTTCTTCTTCTTCTTCTTTTTCCTTTGCTATGGAGCGGAGACTATTTGTTTTTTCTTTTGGGAATAGTGGAGAATTCGAGGTACTGTAGAGAAACGGATATGAGGGCGGGTTCGGGGCAGGTAATACTTGCCCTGCCTAAAAATTGAAGTGTTTTTCAAGTTGGTAATATGGTAAGCATCGTTCATTTTCAACTTTGAGATCGTAAGCTTGAGATTGTGCGTTCGAATCATCATCAAATGAGCAAAGGATAAAGCTCTCACCAAACATTGTGTTATGTCATGTAAAATAGAGTGTTTAAGTGTTTAAATTTATACAAATTTAAATATTTATTTATATAGACCCAAAATTAAAGAGCATAAATATCAGATGTGATCAAATCAAAAAATACATTTATGTATTATATCTTCTCTTTTATAATGATTTAAGTAATATATGAGAATTTTGCACAAACCTCATATATTAAAGAGTTAATTACATCATATTCCTACTCTTTTTCAAATTACAAAACTCCCTTAAATTTGATAGAATTTGGATACATCCCGAAACATTCTGATACATCGCGTCTTAATTTCGAATATATCGCTTAACATTCCGATACATAACATCTCAGTTTCGAATACATCACTCAACGTCTCGATACATCGAAAAAAGTAGTATCGAAAAATAGAAAACAAATTATTTTTTTACATGATAAAGAATTAAGAGAACATGATAAAATAAGTTGTGTATTTAGATAATATCTCAAAAAAAAATTGAAATGTATAATTGAAAATAATTTCTCTTTTCAGAACTAACACTATCTTTTGAGATAATAAGTAAAATTGAAGACACACTATTCTTTCATGAAATTTTAATTGTTGATAACTCGAATCTTATAATGATAATTGATTTGTAAGTGAACACAAGTCCCACAATCGATTAAAAGGGACAAGCAACAAGCATAATCAACACTAATTAACACAACACACTACTAACTAGCTATACATGTACATTGATATACATTATTTTCTACATGGTATATGCAAGGAAATAAGTCGATAACATACTATACAAGTAACAATAACCATATTAAACATTGAACTATAGTACGTACCACGATACGATACAAAAACTTAAGTTCCTCCAAGGTTCATATTCCAAAAACGAACAATATTCTCAAGAAATTCGAGGATTAATACTTCAGTCATCGATACTTCTTCGTCCAACGCCTCTTCTAGGGTTCGATTAGCTATGTTTTCAAGTGATTGAAAATATTGTTTGAAATTCTCATTGCCCCATATTTTACAACCATCTTTCATTTCGTTTGGAGTATTATTTGCTTCTTCCAAACAATGTTCAAAACTATTGTGATAAACTGATTCCACTCCCCATAAAATGGTTATTGCTACTGTATACTTCACGTCTGGGCTTGCTAATCGTTCGAAAAACCTGTATTATGAATTAATTAATATGAAACCATATTGTTAAATGAAAAATATATATGATTAAATTAAACTAACCACTTCAAGAAGTGATCAATGTAACATAATTAACCTTTAGAAGTGGTCATGCATACCATTTGTTATGTCATTTAGTAAACAATTAAGGACAATAATATAGTGTTTAGCCAAATCTCTCTCACACACATATATATTAAAATATCCACTAAATATTCAAGGGTGAACCAAGTTATTGTTGGATATCAACTAAAGGTTACCATACATTCCAAAGATTAGATTCTCCCCCAAGTATTACCTATAGTAGTAGTTAGTTAAAGTAACATCATATTTTGGGGTGGAATAATTGGGATCATCTCTTCCCTAACCAAATCAAAAGTTAAGTTTCGAGTTTGAGACTCGAGAATGAAACAAATCTTAATTGATTCTCCCTTAAGTATTACTAATTGTAGTAATCAGTTAAAGTAACAACATGGATTGTGATGGAATGATTGAGATATCTTCGTAACCAAACCAAAAATTTCGAGTTTTGAGACTTGAGAATGAAACAAATCTTAATTGATTCTCCCCCAAGTATTACTTATTGTAGTAATCAGTTAAAAACAACATGAATTGTGATGAAATGATTGAGCTCTCTTCCCTTGCCAAATCAGAAGTTTCAAATTTAAAACTCGAGAATGAAACAAATCCTATTAGGATTGCCACATAAATAAACACTGCAATGCTCGAATTCAAATCACTAAAGAATCCAAATTTAATCAACCTCAATACGAATATCGAAAATCACATAAAAAAAGTAAGTAGTTACCTAAAGTAATCAAGGAGTGGCTTGTCATCAAGAACAACACCTGTCAAGGAAATGTGCCACTTGGGAGCTTCTTGTTTTAACCAAGAACTCTCATCATTCAAATAGGCCAAACCACCCAAAATAACCTCAACATCAGAGCTATCAATTGACACTTTCCAAGCTTTAAGCAAAACACTAGCAGCAAATGGTACCAAAGTTGTTTTCACAAACACATATTCCCTTTCCTGCACTTCAATTATTTATTTAGAGATTTAAAAATAAGGAAGAAAAATAAAAATAAAATTAAAAAAAAACAAACATAATATTACCAGCCATTTCTTGTAACAAGAGAAATCAATAGAACCATCATGGATAGAATAAATAAAAGGATGTCTAGTAGCTGTACTATACTCTAACTTATGTTTTCTTAGCCATTTTTCTATTTGTGTTAATTGTTTTCCCTTATAATTACCTCCTTCATTATTATTTTTCTCCTCCATATCTAATTTGATTAATTAATTCCTAATATGATACAATTTTTTTTTTTTTTTTTTTGCTCTATAGTTGCATATTGTTCTTGTACTATAATTTACCTATTTTTATATACTCCATGGTGGGTGCTTTTTTTTTAGTATATAGTTATTAGAATTAGAAGTGTCGAGCAATAAAATAGACACGTGTTGAGGAAATTAGTGTTTCCACCGTTTTGAGAAGCCTCCAGCTTCTACTAGAAATGATGAGGTTTGATTAAATTTATTATTTATATATTTTTATTTTTTGGTGAAAATTATTTTTAATCACACCAAACACACGTTATATTACTATTTTAAAAATAGATTTTAATTTTTATTAATCACTTTCAATCTATCAAGAAAAGATAATTAATTTTTTTCATGTTTTATTTTTAGCATTATTCGCCTATTCTTTAAATTATTTTCAAAATTTAATACTAACCATTAATTAATAGAGATAGTATCATAAATAATAACGTAATTTTTTTTTAATAGAAATGTCAAATTTGGATATAGTAAGTGAAAAATAAACGGAGAAAATAGTTGATCTACACATGCAACTTACTTTCACGATTCAAGGTTTTTCCTTTTCACCAAATCATGTGCATTATGAAAGCTTTAGTACATCAAATTATTCTCTAATATCACTCTTAAATAATTGGTATCGCAAAATTTATCAATTTTATTAAATTGAAGACTTTTAACACTTGTGATATTTAGGCTTTCAAACTTCCTAACATGATTTGTGTGAAGCATAAGAATATGAGCAAGCTCCTATTCAGGCTTGCTCGATTATCACAAGTTGAACTTCTACAAATTGCGTTTAAAATAATTTGACTTTTACTTTTTATCTTTAAATAAGGTAATCTTTAATTATTGCCTTCAACCATTAAATTTATGTCTAATAAGATATAAATTCTTTAAACGCTGAAGTTACTTAGGATATAACTTGAAAAATATTATAATAAGAAAATATATATATTAATGCCCATAGTTTTTTTTATTTTTGTTTTCCACTCGGTGTCTGGAAGCCCACATTGATTGGAGCTCCGACTAAATTCGGATCGCGCTCTGGATGACCAATTCGGGAGTGACGCTCCCAACAAGATTTTCTCCATATTCAGAGCTCGAACCTGAAACTTCTAGTTAAAGGTGAAACACTTTTATCAGTGCACCACGACCCATGTTGGTTAATGCCCATAGTTTAAAACTCCCACAACTATTTGTTTTAAGGGATAAAAATAAGGTGTATGAGCAACATTTTAAAAGATTTTGAGGACCAAAGTGCTTAAAGAGGTCAAATCATAATTTTAGCTATATAAAAAACCTTTTTGTTTGATTCTTCTCTATTTTCCTTGATCCTCTAATCAATTTTCCTACATTTTCATGGCAATTTCAATGTACATATCCCCCTCCTATTCACCACCAATCCTTCAAAACCCCTCAATCACCAAAACCCATTTCCCTTTTTTCCCAATTCACACCCCCAAATCAAAGATTTACCCTAAAAGAAAACACTTTCTTGTTTTTGCAGCAGAAAATGGGAGCAACAATACTGAAAATCAAGAAAATGGGTTGAAGGACAATGGTTCCAGCAATGGAAATGGAAGTAATAATGGTAATGGTGATGGTGGAGGAAAACCCAGATTGAATTTGAGATGGATGGATCTTTTGTTGGATCCTGACCCGGATAATATTGTGGCAGTTGGGTTAACGGGTCTGTTGACATGGGCTAGTGTAAGTATATTGTGGCAGCTGTTTGTAATTGCATTGGCTATTCTTCTTGCTGCTCTTAAGTACTCTTTTATTGCTGCTCTTTTAATTTTCATTCTTATTACTCTGCTTTAGCTATTTTTGGGTAATTGCACTAATTTTTTTAGTGTAAAGATAGTATTTTTATTTTGTTAGCTTGAACTCTCAGAAGTAAATTGAAACTTGGTTATATACTAAAGTTCCTTTTTTTTATCAGCCTCTTGTTTTGCTGTGTTTGTTGTTTTTATCTTTTTTGGACTGCTTTTCCTTGAGTCGAGGTGTATCGGAAACAGCCTCTCCCTTACCTCAGAGGTAGGTAAGGTCGGCTTACTACACTCTACCCGTCCCAGACACCACTTTGTGGGACTACATTGGGTGTGTTGTTGTTTTTCTTTCAGCTACTTGCAAGTTTTAGAACCAATCAATTGTTTAACAGAGGAAGCATTAGAAAAAAGGGCTTTGAGCAATAACTTGAGAAATAAGAACTCGATGATTGGCTGAGGCGAAACGAGGATTTGAATTTTATGGGTTCTAATTTTTAGGATAACGATATTAAGTGTTAGTAACTTGGTTCTGAATTTAAGTTTTGTATGTATATAGTGGATTTCTTGATAGTTTAAACTAAAACTAGTTGGTTAGACCCATACGTTTGCTTCTAGCTCCGCCTTATGAGTGCTTGATAATGCCAAAAAGCATACATAAATCAGGATAAAGAGAATAGTTTGGGGTTGTTTTAGAAAACTTGAAGAGAATACTGCAATGAGCTTCAAACAGCCATGAGTTTTCTGAGAGAAATGAGAAGCTTCAAACAGCTCCAAATCGTATTGCAAATTATATAAACAAGTAATCGATTTAACTCAGCACATGGCCTAATTACGAGACATCAAGAATGGATGCACTATAAGTGGTATCAAGTTTTCGTCGAGTGTAGCTGAGCTCAAGTTAGTTGGAGAAGACTTTGATCTGAAAGAGCTACTACTCTGATCACCTGCATTAGGTACTAAACTGGAGAACCTGTGAGCTGCAGCAATTGTGGAAGAAACTGCATGAACTGGAGTTGCACAGTTGCTGTGCAAACAGGTTATGAGCAGTGACTACATAAATTCTTTTGATGCTTTGACCTTTGTATAATCCTGCACCAGTAGTAGAATAGTACCCTGCCACGGTACAGACCCGGGTTCGTTTTTTCGGCTAGTCCATAACTCACCTCCACAAGGCAGGAGTAAGGGTCTACCTACATTCTACCCTCTCCAGGCCCCACCTTGTAGGATAAAAATGAATTGGTTGTAATACACCTTTCAAAGCTAGAAAGAACGTGTCTTAATCAGATATCTTTATAGAGTTAAGTGGGTGGTTATTGCTCTAGATTGTGTTATATTCTTCAAGGAATGATCTCCCAGTTACATCAGATTGTCTGCTTAGACTGAGCCTTCAACACAACCTTTGGTCGATTGAGCACACTCCCCTAGTGATATTATCTTACGAAGATGTTTGATGTTCGCTCCAAAAACAAGTGTGTCTATTAGCTATAGGAGTTCCGACTGAATGCATGTCGAGTGTTGATCTGGAGCTTGCATAAACTGAAGAGACGCCTGGCTGAAGGTAGCTTGGCACGGGTGTACCACCTTTGAATTCTGTAGATCAACTATTGGCCTCTGGATGTTATATATGTTGGTACCAGGTGTTGCTGCATAAGAAAACTCTAGGTTACCATTATGAAAAATTTACAATCAATTTGAAGCTATGTTGCACGGCTCTCCAAAAATATTGTCACACTCGTGTTGGATCCTCCAAAATGCACAACTTTTTGAGGATTCGACATGCACCTTGCTATTTTTTTTTAGAAGAAAAATTCCTTCTCAAAAGTGTTATATAGGGATTAACAAGGGAGTATTTTTATACGAGAATTACTAATGCTCACATTCTATTTTGTATGAAATAACACCTAAAAGTTCTCATAGCTTAATGTGCGTATTATTTTATACTGCCACCAATTAAAAGTTGCATTAGTTATGCGGAGATTATATTTTCTTATGCCACCAAGCAAACATTGCATTAAACTCCCAAGGAAAAATGCACAAACTTTCTATTAATGCAAAAACTACCAATATGAAAGCAAGATTCATGTTTGTAATTCTCTGAACTCAAATGAACTTTATACAATTTGATTTCTCTATCATCCAAAAAAAGTATTAGATTTGCCTTTGTCCTGGCTCATCATATCTATCGAAAACTTGAGAAAAAAAAAATTACTCCATATGCTGCACAATTTTACTTGAGCTACCAAGAACCCTTTCAGATCAATCTTATAGAGTCCAGAAAAGATCCTGATACTTGTTTCAACTTCTTTAGAAATTTACTTTGACGGTGAACGGAGACATGTCCGATTTCTGAAGCAGAGGCAATAAGAACAAAGTTATCTTCATTTCCAACATCTATCTCATACAACTCAGCGAAAACTTCTTTGAATTCAGTGATTACTAGCTTGTAAGATGTCTGGTCTGAAGGAATCACATTTATGATGACAACACCATCTTTGCTAAGCAATGTTCTTATGGCCAACAACGCGTATTTCTGGAAAAACGCTAAAGGAGGAGCACTCATACCTATATTAGAATCAGTCGCGTCTAAATCAACCATGATAACATCAAATTTACAATCGAAATCATTCAAATGCTCACCATTCTCCAAAACATAACCACGAAAACCATGACTTTCAACTTGAGTCGCGAATTTCCCAATCATGTCTAGTGCATCTCCAACACATAAACGTATCGAGTTACCACGTTTCAACCCGAAGTATCTCCTTGCTACTTCCAAAACAACATTATCAGCCTCAATACCCAAGACTTGGAATCCTAATTGAGAGCTTAAAAAACCAAGAAGTGCCCCTCCTCCAACACCCAAACACAGAGCTTTTGGCTTTATCCCATTTCCAATTTTCGTGTCCAAGAATGATCGGATTACTGAAAGACCCGCCACCATTGGAGTCAAATAAGGATGAACTAAAACCCCATCATCAACAATCTCAAATTCTACTTCCTCCATGTTAACAAAATCGACGTTCTTAGGTCGGATCTTTATCTGTGTTTGTACCAAATTCGGCATTCTCTTAAACCTCAATCTCCTTCTAAACTCTCTACCACCCCCATCTTCCAATTCCAACTCCACATCTTCAATCAAAATCTCTCCAACAAACTCCCCAACACATCTATCCAACACCAAACTCCGAACCACCTCATCTTCATAGCTCAAAAACGGAATTTCACATAACCCATCACCTGTTCGACAAAATGCCAATCTGGGTATCAACTCAATCAACAATGGCATCAAATTCTCTTCAACAACAGACGAATCCGCCACACCCACCACACCATCGGTACATAACAGGGGATTATACGAAGTGGGATTTGTCGAATTCGGCGAATTCCCAATTAAAACAAGTCGAGAGAGCTGAGGGAAATTAAGTATGAGTTGAAGATGACCTTGTTCGGTTGAAAAATACCAATCGGATTCCCGGCCGATCGGAACCAACATTGCAGCGATTTGAACGGGTTCTGAAGGTGCCGGAGAATCAAGAACTGCAATGCGGAGTTGAGAAGCATTGAAGTGATGAAGATGAAGCAAAGGATTTGGGATTGTGAAGGTGATGTACCGGAACGGGACGATGGTTTTGAAGGCTGTTGGATCCAGAGCCATTTTCTTGTTCTTCCAGAAAGAGAAGGGAAAGTTCTATAAGGGGAAATGAAGAATGTGATGCTTTTATAGGAACACTTCGCTAGCGTTTGGCATAAATTTTCAAATATTTTTAGCAAATATTATTTGGGTGAAAATTTCAAGATGGATTTGGCCATATTATTTGGTAAATATATTTTGTTTTTTAAGAAATATGATTTATACCCATAAGTTTTAAAAACTATCAAAACTAACCATAGGTTTGTATGACATAGCAAGATAGAAACGCCGACGTAACAAGATACATGACTTCCGCAACAAGTCAATTGGATCTTCGTTGTAGCAAATAACAAAGTAGTGTCCATGACACTAGAGCAATGTGGTAGTTCGGAGTGAGTGTAACAAGCATCATTCCATACACTGCGAAGTAGATAAAGCACATGACTTTATTACTCTGATCCGATTGATCGTCATTTTCCTCAACAATCATATCATCACTTTCATATTCACTAAATATTAAGTTACTGCTTTGGTGTTCACGTAAAATACAACACAATAAATATTATAAAGGGTGTTTTTGTAAAAGATAAAAGTTTAGTGCAGAATTTGAATTTTTAAAAGTTTTCAAATAATGAGATTTGACCCAAATACTAGTTTTTTCTAGTATTTGGGAATTTGAGTTTATTTGCCAAAATATTTGTCAAATAATGACAAATTGTATGGACAAACACTATTTGCCAATTTTTTTTCCAAATTATACTTGGGAAATTTATGGCCAATAAGGGTGATACTAATTTTTTCTAGTATTTGAGAATTTGGGTTATTTGCCAAATAATAACAAATTGTATGGACAAACACTATTTGCCAATTTCCCCCCCAAATTTTACTTGGGAAATCTATGGCCAAACGGGTCCTTAGTGTTCAGAAAATTTGAGTTTTTGAAGTTGCAGTTTTTTGGCTATAGATTGATCTAGATTTCGGAGTTTCTGCAATTTGAATTTTTGAAATTTAAATTTCGTTTAAACATGTTTTTTACATGAATTTGTTTTGAATTTTTGTGCGCAAGAGCGGAAGTTTTCTCAAAACGTAGTTGACACGAGGAAAATATAAGTTTTGAAAGTTGTGATTTTTGGCTATAGATTGTTTTAGATTTGGAAGTTGAAATTTGAATTTTTTTAAAAACTTTTTTTAAAATTATGATTTTTGAAATTTAAATTGCATTTAAACATGCATTTGACTTTAATTTGTTTTGAATTTGTGAATGGGAGCGGAAGTAAATTTGGTTGGTACGAGAACTTAAAAATATTTGAAGATTATATTTTCAAAATTTAATCGAATTTCATAGTTAAATAGTAGATACTTGAAGATAAATCTCTAAAGTTTACGACTAAATACACTAGCTGAGCCTTTCAATTATCAATAAATTTCATTTTTAATCCTTACGAGCATATTTAACTTTCGATTAATTATATTTTCTAATCAAATTTCATAGTTGGATAAAAAAAATTATGTTATATTTTATTTTTTATATTATACTTATGACATCAACAACCATCTTTATAACAATCTGTTCATTGTAAAATTATCCCTTCACAACAATTAATTAAGTTATCTTGTTACGACTTCACTCAAATGTTGGTCCTCCGTAGCTTAGGGGTGGCATATTCATGCAATTAATTCCAAAATTTTGACCATTGACTTGAGGGGTACATTTGAGATGATCAAGAGTTGACTTTGACCATGAAGTGCCCAAAAATTATGGAATTAATTCCCTTAGACTAATTTAAACCAGGTATGCATGATTATGTATAGATTGAGGTCATTGAGGATCATTTGAGCAAGTTTCAGCATTTTAAGAAAAAATTACCTACTAATTATACGGTAAGAAAGACTTTAACTCTTAATTTGCTTGCTTTTCTTATAAACGTGATATGTTTGTTGTTTGTACGTATTTAAATCATGTAAGCAAGTGTGAGATAGGCTAGTTAGTTTTGAAGTATCTAGAATTGACTGTGAAGTTACTGGTATGTGTTTTCACATGACTGTGAAGTTACTAGTATGAGCAAGTATCAGTAATGGATGTATGTTGGCGCAAGAAGGGCCGCTTGATCACTCTATCTACAATCAACTCCTCTCATGGTAGAAGAGCAGATAATGACTATTTATACCGGAACAAACGGCTATCTTACCGAAATAGAATTTTCTTTTCATGCCATATGCGCTTAGACTTTACTTTTTCTCTAATCCGCTGTGTTCTTAGCGTGCGTGATCCAGTTATAGAGCCTATTATGGTTGTTGAATGGGCCTCCTTTCCCGAAGCAAGATATGGTGGGTGCCAGCAACTTTCACTTGTTAGGAGTAGGGGCTGATTGATCCAGCCTTTTCTTCGCTTCGGTAGTGAATCACCTACTAAAGGGGCAGGCCTGCACTCGTAGGGTCACCAAAGCAGGCTCCTTTAGCCGCTTCGATTGTTAGAGCTCACTTCACACCAACAGAATCGTAAGCTTTCTTCTCCGCCTCCTACTCATATTAGTACAGTATACCGGGGTTCAGGTCTTGGAATCGGGCAAGGAGCAGCTATTGAATTTGTTCAGTCGAAAGGGAAAGGCGATGACTATCAGTTCTGACTCCCTGACGCTGCCGGCTTGGCTTACTTGGCACCGGGAGCTCAATAGCAACTTACTCAAAGACAAAGACTGGAGCTACTTTAGCCTCAGTATGTTCCTACAGTGAGGATAGGGGAATCCCCGGTTCCCAGAAGGAATTTCTGAGCTTTTGAAATAATAGTTGTGGCACTCTGTTTCTTCCATAGAGAGGGAACTTATCCTTAGACTTTTGGAGCTTTGGCCTTAGAGGATTGATCTTTTTGAGAGCACCGCACTGCGATTGAATGGCGGATTTCAATGATGAAGAGAAAAGTCTAGTTCTCTTTTCATTTGAAAGGGGAATGGATGTCTTATTGAGAGTGATTACGCATCTTAACCTGACTTCCTGAGCTCAGTTGATTCTTGAAGCAGTAGCTCTGGATCGAGAGCTGGATGCTTACCTTATTATTATGAAATGAGAAAAAAAGTGACATAATAGGTCAGAATTTGTTCTCTCGCTCCTTGTTGGAGGAGCGGCCCTCCGGCAAGCTAAAGCAGGCACAAGAGCTTGGTTTGAAAGGTGACAATAGCATGTATAAGAGCCGAAATAGGAGTAGAGGAAGGAGCCGGTTGGAATGATTACAAAATGCTTACCGCCTTCGATTCGGTCTATTCTAAGTGGTCTAATACCGATAGCAGCTCCCGCTGAAGCAATTGTAGGGCTGATAATTGGATAAAATCTCCTTCAATAAAGAAAGGGGGCGTATAAATTGGGTTTTTGGCTCGCAATAAAGCTAGGGTCCTAGCCGATATTCCCTAATGAGTAGCTTTAGGAGAGAAACGCGCACATAAAAAAACGGTTGGACAGTGTCTTTCTCTGTTTTGTTCCTTCCTTGGCAAGCTCGGGGGCTTCCTTGTAAATAAGTTCGAATTATAATAAAGTAACGGTTCGGGAGAGCCTTTGTTTTAGCTACCGGCCCAAACAAAAGAGATTAGCCTCTTGATCGATCGATTGATTGGATCGAAGTACGAAGGAGTTGATTGAAGTCTGAGATCAGCCCAAGACTAAGGCCGCTCTGCTCGCAGAGCGAATTAACATAAATCTTTCCGGGGAATCATCCACATGAGGACCAGAAGACGGCATTCTAAGGCTATATAGAGCCCTTATCCAAGAATGGCTGGCTTTCGAGTTGGGAAAGATAAGAAGAGCTTGACCGATCAATTCTGAAGGGAAGAAACACACTGCTTAAGATATAAAGCGCAGTGCAGCCACCCCGACTTCCGTCCTATCCACGAAAGTCAGACTGAGGAAATAGTTATAGCTCTCCACCAACCAAACTCAAAAACGCATTCCTTCCTCCATTCAGGTTTTGCCTCACAGAAAGAGTGGGAAATTGGGATAAAAAAAAGGAAGAATTTACTCTCTTTCAAGGGTTTGGAACCCTATACAAGGGGCTAGCGCGCAATGGCTTTCTCTGATAGAGGCCCGCCTCCCTAGAACCTGGCAAAGTCATTATCAATGAATTTTCGAGCAAAGCAGGTTTCAGTGGTGGGCTGTCTTCGCGGTCCCATTTCATCAGCATAAAAGAAAGGCTACTGACTTGGCTGATTCAACAAACATGGGAAAATGGCATCCATTCAAACTGCTCACATTCCTATGGGGCGAGTTCGGTTTGAGTGTTCATTGATCGGGTGGATCTATATGCTTCGGGGTGGTGAGACGAGGTGTAGCGCAGTCTGGTCAGCACATCTGTTTTGGGTACAAAGGGCCATAGCGAGGTTACGAGCTGGCAGAGACAGAAAATCTGGGCACTGGTGACTAGTTGAAGGTGTGCCCTAGGCGGGACTCTCTTTCGCCTAGGCAGAGAGGAGGGAATGTAAGACGAGACTGATTCAAGACTCTTGGACAGAAGGGAGGGGACGGAGACGGAGCTTCCTTCTTGCCTTTCATCATTTCAGGAAAGGTTAAAGCAAATCCCAAAATAGCATAGCACACACAAAATGGGCAAGAAGATATCAAAATGTATTATATGGTTGCTCCCACAATAATTGATTCGTGGGCAAATGGCAACTAATAATATAATAATTTCAATTATAAATACAAATTTGTTAAGATGAATCACAATTTTCAATAGCATTGAAATCTCTAGCGACGTTGAGAGTTATACTAGTGAATTTCAAAAACTGTGGTTCGTAAAATTAAAATTTGATCTCTAGAACTTGAGCACTGATTCAATTTGATTACCTCTGTAAGATAGACCTCAATAGAAAAAATAAAGAGTAGTGAATATAAGTGATTGAGTTCAGACTGAATCGAGAAACATAGTAATATGAAAAACAGAGCTTTTAATCCTCCATATGGGATTTTCTACGCCCTGAAAAATTCAATTATTTTCGTATCTCAAAATTAACCTAAAAATACAAAGTTGTGGATGATGCACATCCTCTCCAAGCCTCTTACACAAGAAGAACCAACTGATGACAATGTGACTCCGCCTTCTTAAATTTTCCGCTTGTTGCACTGGGTATTTTTAGGGATGGCAATGGACGGTGCGGGGCGGGTTGACCTTAACTCGTAAAATTTTTAATTTCCGTCCTGCCCCGCATAATAATTTTTTCATTTTCAACCCGCTTCACTCCGCCCCACATAGATCCGTCCTGCATAATTTTTTTAATATTTTCTTTTTCTAGTTAAGTTTGATACTAAAATAAATTTATTTTTTTATTAAGTTGTATCAGTTTAATAGGATAGTGAATTGATTTTTTTTAGAGGTCAATTGAGAAACATGTAAGAAATTGTATTATTTTTTATTGAATCATTTTCATTAACTATCTTAAATATTTTAGTAATCTTAAAGAAATTATTTGAATAAATATTGTTTTATCACTCTTATAACATATAAAAAGTTAAAATTAAATTTGAACCAACATAAAATCACACATAACCGCAACCCACCCCGCCCCGCATTAGTTTTTTTTTAAAAACCCACTTCAATCCGCCCTGCATCCCACCCATCTCACCCCATTGTCATCCCTAGGTATTTTGCAACTATTCCGCTTTATAACCATCAGACATATTTTTTATATAACCGAGAAATCCGTTTGTGACCCGCCCTTTGGACCAATCACAACCATCTAAACTTGGTGGATAATGGGTCCGTCCCTCTACCCTTCTCCACTTAAATATCGGGCTTTGCTTTAAATGGTATGGGGCTTGAACCTGCGACCTAAACCACAAATCCTCCACCTTTTGCCACTCGATCTAGGCCTTGGGGGGCAGACATATTCCTTTTTAACGAGATTAAAAAGAAAAGTAGAAAAAATAAATTGAAACACGTGAAAGAATAATTACTCCCTCCGTCCTTATTTACTTATTAAATTTTGACTTGAGACACTTATTAAGAAAATAATGACTAGTATAGTGAGTTTTCTATTTTACCCTTATTAATTGATAAGGTGCCAAATATATTTACTACTATATTTTTCAAAGACACTAAACTAACTCAGTGTTGATAAATTGAGCGTATAATAAGAAAAATAAAATTGTAAGTAGCTAACATATTATATATTCAATAAAGTAAGATTATTTCTTTTTGATTTCTCATTTGGTGTTCGGTATTCATATTGGAACCCAACTAATACAGATTCGCGTCACGTAAGGTTCCATTGAGGAGAGATGGGGGGGTAGCGCTCCCTAGTCCCTATCAAAAAAAATTCATACCTAAAGTTCTAACCTGAAACTTATGATTAAGGGAGAAGTAGCTCCATCCAATGCACCACATTCTTTGATGGTATCAAATAAAAGTTGCATAGACAAACTTTGGATTTCAAGCTAGCGATAGAGAAAATATAACACATCAAAGTTTACAAATCAAATAGATAAATGAATTTGAAATTGTGCAAATTAAAGTTTTGAATGGTTGCTTTTGATAATCGTGATATCCGAACTAGCTTACTTACCTCTCAACTAATTCTACACAATGGACTAGCACCAAACCCTTTGTAACATTCCAAATAAGAGAGATCCTCGCTTAAATTGGGATTTCTATGTTTAAATAATTTACTCTTACTACCGTGTTATAAATCATATTATCTATATGAAATTAATTTTGAAAATAATACTACAAAATGAAATTCCTTTTACATAGATTCCATTTTTTTTAAACTCAGTATAACCCGCAATCGTTACAATCTCTGTCATAATCTTTGCCTTTCGGGTGAGCACTGGTAATCCCCCCATATGTATATGTAATAGCCTGCAAATCATATATGAGATGTAAACCGCACTGGGCAAGCCCTACGTGACAGACTCGACTCAGGAGATCGATCCCAGATTATCCGTGTGGATAACCACTCTCCAAACCAACAAAGTCATCCCGGAGGACATGTGAATAATTGATCGGATTTTAGGATCGACATATTGTGTTTGACACCATAATTATTTTTAATTGTTTTTCAGTTTGTATCGATTGCCTGCTATCGATTTTTTCTGTCGACAATGATACCCTTTTTTTAAGTAGTGGTTGAAGTTTAAATTTGTAGAAAAAAAGAGACAAATAAACCTTTCTTTTTCATTACTATAAATACAAATAACAAATTAATTAAATTAGAAATAAATGAGAAAGAACTTTAAGCTGGCACCTCACAACAAATTAAGCAGCTTGAATGAGATCACAAAAATACCATAAAGTTCAACCATAAACCTTAGTTTTTTTTTTTTTTTTTTTGTATTTTTTATGAAACAACATAAAAAAGAAAAAAAGAATGAATATACCAACAACCTTTTAAACTCACTAGTAAAATTTGTTTAGACAATCGAATTATGACATGTTTTAACCAAACATCAGAGCACATGCTAAAACATTTCTATTACACATTTCCAATGCAAAATTTAGGAAAACTTATGCGCGTGTTTCAAACGTCCATTACGTTTAGATAAGTTAATTATTTAAAATAGATCATCTTCTTTAATTATACATATTAGACTAATAAATCGTAAAACTTCTTTCAATTGACGTTGATGTGTATAATAAAAGAATGAAACATATTTTAAACTTACATGTCTACGTAATGATGCACGGAAATACATGCAAAACTTTTTTAATATATAATCAGAACTCAAAATATGAATATTTTATCACGTGTTCGAATGTCCAATTAAAATAATTTGAATATTTAAATAAAATTTACTAGTAAATTTATCATGTATTCTGTCAAAAAAGAAATGTACAAATTTAAAAAAAAGGAAAAAGAAATTAAATAATCTTTCCCAAAAATGGGTAAGTTCAATGATATCGGTTCGAAATTAAATTTGTTCTAATCAGTGAAAATTTTAGTTGAACTTTTCAATCATATTAATGCTTACACTAAATTAATTCATAAATAAAAAACCAATATTTGATAAATCAAGAATAGTGATAGATACATTGTATAGAGAAAAGTCAAACGAGTACAATATTTTCTTAACATGTATTTTAATGGTATTTTGAGTTTTTTTTTTTCATATATAAAACCATGTTAATGCTAATTAGGTATTTTGAGAAGTTTTTATAACGTATATGTTTATCCTATACACCTAATTTCTTATATTAAGAAATCATTTTTACACTTGAAATCTACTTTGTCATCTCTAATCAACAATCGTCTAGAAATTACATAATTTTTTTCGTATATTTTCAATTGAAATTTTAATGACTAGTGTGTAAGGTAGTTGGATTGATACCGACCTCTCTCTTTAAATGATCCACCATTTTCATCCTTGTCTTTTTCACCTATCTGTACTTCTTCTACTATATAATAACAACTTGGGATCCTCCATCCCAACTTGGCTACTTTGTCGCTTCATTTAAGTTCATCTTACGTAAAAATAATGTACGATACAAATACTTGTCACCTACTAGATTTTTAGTAATATTTTTTTAATGATGTATAATTTTTGTCAAGTGTGATTGCAAAGTTTTGATATCAAATTCAACTGAATTCAATATTTGTAATGTGAAATATAAAGTTATTTGTTAACGTTCATAAAAGTAATACAGACAAACTTATAACTTTAAAAGTACATTAATTAAGTTTAAAGCTAACAACTTTAATGGATGCATTCATAAAACTTGAATCACAATATATACAAGAAATTTCATTTGAAAATATTTATTAAAATTTACATATTTTGATTCGAGACATAAGAAATAAATGGCTGAAAATTCTGTACTTGGGTCTGCATGTGTTTGATGTACTTCACTAATAGGCATTTTTGAGTATATACTCTACTTGTTCTAATAACAACTTCATGAATATTCCTTTACTTTTACCTTGTATTTGCATTAATGCATGCAGAGTTGCACGTACACGTTAGTTACTTTACTTTATAACCTATAATATAAAGGGCGGAGGTAAAAGTCCGACTACAAATTCAGTCGAACCTGATAACTTTACTCAATCCAAAGAGGATAAAGTACACTCAAACTTTACTCATATTTTTAAGAATGTAGAGAGTTTGTTTTCGAAAGATCTTCGACTGAACAAACAGTAAAAAAGAGACAACAACAATAGAAGCTAAACCTAATAATTTTTGCTCGAACAGTATATTTATGTTTAAACACTTATATTTTGTTTGAATGGTTGTTACCCGTTGTATTGTATTGCATTGTTAATTTAAGTTTATGTTTGTTTTGATTGTTACATAAATTTTACTGTATCATATTGTTTAAATTCACAGTCTCATTTTGTGTAATGACCAGTTTTGCGTGATCTCGCCATTACCATAATATTTCTCATCTTGTTTTTATTTATTATTTAATATAAATTTATTATCAGTAGCTTACATTATGTATACGGCGAAAAATGATAAATCTATCCAAATATTATATTCATTAAAATAGCACAATACAATATAATATGATATATTTATCATACGTAATAACTATTCAAACAGAGTGTTGAAAATCAAGCTAGTAGTCTTTCAAGTCGTTGTTCTGAATTAATTCAAAATTCATAAAATTGAAATTCTGATTCCGTCACGGATGATTCAAACTTTCTTCTCTTCATTCCTTACTTTAACAACATTTATTATCTCCCACCTGTAATTTCAAGCTTTATTCTATTCTTATACTCCTAAACTCCTCTTATGTTTGCACACTCAATTCATGTCATTTTTTCAACCAACAACAATGGAGCCTTTCACTTTCACAGTTTTCGCCATTTTCCTCTCACTTTTCATCTTCATATTAACCCGAAAAACCAAATCCAAAACCCCCAATCTACCTCCCGGACCTCCAGGTTGGCCGGTCGTCGGAAATCTCTTTCAAGTCGCCGGCTCCGGTAAGCAATTTTTCGAATACATTAGAGATCTCAAACCAAAATACGGTTCAATTTTCACATTAAAAATGGGTTCTCGAACTATGATTATGATTACCAGTGCTGATTTAGCTCACGAAGCATTAATCGAAAAGGGGCAAATCTTCGCTAGCCGCCCTAGAGAAAACCCGACCCGAACTATCTTCAGCTGCAACAAATTCACCGTCAATGCGGCGGTTCACGGCCCGGTGTGGCGGTCATTGAGAAGGAATATGGTGCAGAACATGCTTAGTCCGAGTAGATTGAAGGAATTTCGCGATTGTAGAGAGATCGCAATGGAGAAATTGATCGAAAGGATTCGAGTCGATGCGAAGGAGAATAACGACGTCGTTTGGGTGCTGAAGAACGCGCGATTCGCGGTGTTCTATATTCTACTAGCAATGTGTTTTGGTGTTGGAATGAATGATGAGGAAATGATTGAAAGAGTTGATCAAATGATGAAGGATGTGTTGATTGTGCTTGATCCAAGGATAGATGATTTTCTTCCTATTTTGAGGTTATTTGTTGGTTATAAGCAACGTAAAAGAGTTAAAGATGTTCGTAAGAGGCAAATCGAGACCCTCGTCCCTCTAATTGAGAAACGTCGTAGAGTTGTACAAAATCCTGAGTCCGACAAGTCTGCAGCCTTGTTTTCCTACCTAGATACTTTGTTCGACGTTAAAATTGAAGGTATAGTGTTGAACTATACAACCATCTTATCTGAAAGTTTAAATGAACGGTTAGAGAAACTATATTTCTATTTTGTTAAGTATCCCACATCAATGGGGATATCGTCATCATTTGAACTAACTTTTAAAGTTGAGTGGTATCAGAGCCAAACTCAGGGTAATATCAAGATTCATTTCTTAACATAATTACTTGATTATTTTTTCTTGACAGGTAGAAAGTCAAAACCGACGAACCCAGAGCTTGTAACACTATGCTCAGAGTTTCTGAACGGGGGGACCGACACAACGGCTACGGCATTAGAGTGGGCCATAGGGAGATTGATTGAGAATCCAAGCATACAAGAGAAAATGTACGAAGAGATCAAAACGGTAGTGGGGGATAAAAAGGTTGACGAGAATGATACAGAGAAAATGCCTTACTTAAACGCAGTTGTAAAGGAGCTTTTACGTAAACACCCTCCAACGTACTTCACATTGACCCATACAGTAACAGAGCCGGTTAAATTGGGTGGGTATGACATACCCATGGATACTAATGTGGAGTTTTTCGTACACGGAATCTCACACGACCCTAACATATGGTCCGACCCGGAGAAGTTTGACCCGGATAGGTTTTTATCCGGTGGAGAGGATGCGGATATAACGGGGGTGAAGGCGGTGAAGATGATGCCGTTCGGGGTCGGACGGAGGATTTGTCCGGGCTTGGGAATGGCAACGGTACATGTGAATTTGATGTTGGCGCGAATGGTTCAAGAATTTGAATGGTTTGCTTACCCGGGAAATAGTGAAGTGGATTTTAGTGAGAAATTGGAATTTACTGTGGTAATGAAAAATCCATTAAGAGCTAAAGTTAAGCCAAGAATATCATAATTAAGATTATAAGTCCAAAATTTGTTTAATAAAAGAAGGTTTGTAACATTTTCAATATAGTAAGTAATTACAATATTCCACATTTTCTTGTTTATAACATAATAAAAAATCTTGTGAAGTTTATTTCTATTTTCTACTTATACTAATGCTTCTTTCTTCTTCTTTGATGGTCTAAACATGAAACCACACAATAATTGAACTTTAAGACTCCGCCTTTAAATTAGTTGTGATTATATTTTAAGTATACATAATATATAAATGTACTTTTTTTACTTAGTCTCATATGACATTCAACTTTGCGTGTGCACTACTAGTCTATTAGACACAGGAATGGAGCCACCTTGTGTTTAAAGGATTCATCCGAACCCCTTCGATGAAAATTATACCCCCTCCGTCCCATTTTATGTGACACTTTTTGGATTTCAAGATTCAAACAAGTCTATCTTTGACCGTAAATTTTTCATAGATTTTTTAAACATTTTGAATTTTCAATTATTGTGACTTATAATACTTTTTAAGTAGTTTACAAATATATAAATTTTATGTATTTAGCATGAGATGACAGTTATCTATTACTTATTTTAAACCACTAACTTTTAAAAAGTCTAGAAAATTATAAGTTTGTGGAGGGACCAATGTCATTTTAATGTTCCATTTTGTAGTTGGACATTAAATATAAATAGTATTATGGATGTAGAACCAATTTGCTCATTAGTCCAATCATGCATGTGATCATGATGTCAAGTATATTTCTAGCCTTGAGTTATGGGAAACAACTTTATGAAACCAATAAAGATGGTATGCCCCAAAACACAAGCAAACAATGCCTTACACAAACTTCGTCTCCTATATTAGGCAAGGCTGTCGCAAAAACAATTTCTCAGTAAATAAAAGACTCGTCTCATATTAATAGTTCACTTTCTTCTTTACATGTTCCTTGAGAAATCATTAATAAGAAGAAAACTTTTTTGAAACTTTACTAATTTACCTCTTAATCTCTTCGTGTTTAGCCGATGGGAGCTTTGACTTGCCTCGGGTTTTACAATATACAACCTTTTTAGAAACTCAACGTCCTTGCTAAGGTTATAAAGTCTATTGTCTTGTCTAAACATAATTTGATTACTACTACTTTATATCGTTATATAATACTAATTAAGGCTATATAAGAAAAAGAATATAGTAAAACTCTCTTGATTAGCTAAAACAAAATATTTATTTCGATATATAGATCAAGTAAAATGAAACGGAGGGAGTGTATCATTTGTCTTGTGGCATCTACATACAAAAGAGAAGTCATTAATGAACCATGTGAAGGAAAAAAAGAAGGTAATAAGTCATTTTAAAACAACATTAACGATAACATCATTTTCAGTTGGGAGTCTAACAAAAAGTGGTTAGCTGTCACTTAACATGACATCCAAAACTACTATCCTATGGTGAGAAAAAGCCCAAAATAGTCGTTATTTTTGAGTTAAGAGTTAAAGTCATCCTTGAGTTTTCACATAGAATAATAATAATCCTTCATGTTTGCAATATTAGTGCGCTTTTGATCCTCCTCCAAACTTTTGCCTATTTTTAAACATTGATTTTGTCCACAATTTTATGTATGGAATGTTCAATCATCTTTTTATATATTTAATAGAAATAATAATTTCATGTGAGAGAAGACGAGAAGAAGAGCACATTATTTTGTTTGGTAGAAATATTATTGCAGCTAAAGTAAGAACACCTTGACATATGACGTCGCGGGAAAAGAAATTTTATACTATAGCACGTGAAAACGACGTGATGAATCTCTTGATTTTAGCTGCAATAATATTTTTACCAAACAAAATAAGATTTTCCTCTTCTAACCTTCTCTCAAATGGAGTTATTATTTCTACTAAATATATAAAAAGACAATTGAACATTTCATACATAAATTATGGATAAAATCAATGTTGAAAAATAGGCAAAAATTTGAAAAAGGATCAAAAGTGCACCAATATTGCAAACATAAGGGACTATTACTGCTTAATGTGAAAACTCAAAGATGACTTTGAGTCTTAACCCAAAGATAAAGGGACTATTTTGGCCCTTTTCTCATCATATGTTCATATTAAGTGATGTTTTTACTTTTCAAATAGCCATTGTTTAATAAAAATATTTTTTATTATTTATGAAATTTTTTAATTAAAAATATCACTTAATATAAATTGAAGGGAGTATTACTATTCTTCTATACTACTATATTAGTTGTCACATTTCTTTTTTATATAAAAAAGGTATTTTTACTAATTTATTCATAACTTTTTTCAATTATTATAGTTTACTTTAAAAAATAATTAATTTTAAAGATAAAATTAAGATAATAAGTAATTATATACTAATTTTATAAATTAATAAGTATTTTGGGACTTATATGTTTAATAATGCATGAAAACAAGGTTGAAGTACAATCTATCTACGAATCATTTTCAGTATTAAATTTTTGTATAATTAAGTGGACAAACTTTAAAGTGTTGCCCTTTTCTTTCAAGCTTCTTTCTCAATTTTCTTCTATATTATGTAACTTCTATTCCATCCTCCGTTCACTTTTACTTGTCATATTTAATTTTAATATATCTATTAAGAAAATAATAATCGATATGACTATTATACCAAACTATTCCCATATATTATTACATACACAATTTCATATATATTATTACAACATTAACAGATTTATAAACTACTATTAGTATAAAATTAATTATTTAGACGTTAAAACTTTGATTAAACTATCTTGATCGAAATATTCTTTTTGTGCCGAGAGAAATTGTTTGTACTTTCTTTTAAGTATTTATATATGTTTAAAGTATTATAATGATACAATCAAGATGTTTTTTAAAAATAAAAGTTATAATTCTATATATTGCATGATTATATGTAAGTCGAAGTCAAACAAATTATAGTTACCGATTAATCTGTCACAAAATACCAAAATCAAACATAAATATACCTAAACATACCGAATTAATTTGCCATGATAATGGTATCTTATTTTTATAAACCGAAAACTGAAATTACCGAAATCAAAATTTTCAATACCGTACCATGCCCACACGGCACACCCTCTATTTACCTTACCACAAAATATCAAAACCAAAACTTAGAAATACTCAATCATACCGAATTAGTTTGGTACGGTAATGATATCATACTTTTAAAAATCGAAAACTGAATTACCGAACCAAAATTTTCAATACGATACCATGTCCACCCCTACTAGAAGGTGTCATTTATCATACTCTAGGTTCAGTTTTCTTGCAAAAAAACGTTAATAAGAAATAATAATCTGTAAGTTCAAGTGAAATAACACTGAATATGTAGATACAATCTTGATTCTTGTCTACTAAACTCATATATGTAATTGACATTGTTCATCAAGGAAGCTGAACTAATTGATCTACAAAATTACCACCAATTTTCAAGTTGAAAACTTAAGTATAGCAAAGTGTAAGGTACTCAATAAATGAAAGAAACAATACTTTGCTATATTTACAAAAGGCTATGAGCAGTAAGTTATCTACCAAATCAAAATCCGAGCAACGGAATGAACGCCATACCTATATTGTGATATCTTCGAGTCTGTGTGATCTTGACTTAAAAAGCTTATGCATTTGATGGGCTCTCAACTTGCTTGTTCTCTGAGTTTTTCGTGTTCTGGCTATCCTCGTTTGATATGACGTTGTTTCCTCTGACTACCATCATACCAGCCTCGGGTGGACATTGAGCGTCTGTGGTGGAGTCCGTTCTCAGGCTGGAATGTCTCTGCTCAGCTGATAGACAAAGATTTGAACTAACATTCAGGGAGTCCATCTCAAAGTGAGATCGGATAGCTGAACTAAACAGCGGTTGCATAAATCGCTTTTTTTCAGGTGTTTCACGTAGAGAAAATCGACAAACTGGGCAAGTAGAGTGCTGCTGAAACCATATGTCGATACATGTTGCATGGAAAGAATGCCCACATATTGGCAAAATACGTAGCGCATCCTGCTTTTGATACTCAGTAAGGCAAACAATGCACCTATGACAATAAAGTTGGAGAAGTATAAGGTAATTGGGTATGTTTTTATCTAAAGCACTATGGGAACAAGCTATGTATCATAGACACCAGCAATATGCCACAAGTTACAAAAGTTTCGAAACTACATCATACAAGATATGCACACCATCAAAGATAGTATTAATATAGGCAAAAATTTACAAACGTGGCTAAAACAAATGGCCTTTTTCCACAATTATCACCAGAAAGGGTCATTTTCCTGTATGATGAATGATGATGATTATACTACATTTGGTAGAAGCATGGATGCAATTCTAGAGGTACTTTTTTGGCACCCCAATTTCTAATCTTGTATTTCCTTCAAGACCTCTTGATATGACATATATGGTCGTCGAACCTCACTAGGATACAATAACACTTACACCTTGCATGACTCTCAAGTAGAGTTTATATGGCCAGAGTCGGAACCCAGATATTTGAACCTAATCCCTTTGAACATCTCTTCCCTTCTTTGACATATTTGGAAAACAGAATCAGTTATGGACTAGCTAATGTGTTTGGTCATTCTAGTCTAAAAGTCATCAATCAATGGTTTCCAGTAAATCCTTTCCTTCCAAGCAGTTAGCTTCTCTGATATGAAGGCAAGTGCTTAAAATATATTAGATTTACATAACAAGAAGATTGAACATCTATATGATGCAATCACATTGCACGTAGATCTACTACACACCTTGTATATGATGTTTTTGACCCAACGCTAACCTGACTTTTTATTCTTCAAAATCTGATACTTCAAAGAGATATTTTTTATATTGACCAACAGAGACGGATAAAGTCCAGGTCCAGATGGAGAAGATTACAAACCCAAACGATTCTCGGTTTCCTATGTTGCTTCATACTAGGTGTACTGATAATGTACATGCACACTAGAAGTTAGTAAACTCCATTAGGCTAATCATAGACTATAAGTCTCATCAAAGTTTCTAGTTTAATGGTCATACTCAATTCGATAAAAGGTGACATTATCGGTAGTAAATCGGATGATAAATAGTATCCCAATTCATATAGTGAAGCTTGTAAGTATTGCTAAAAAAAAGTAGTCTTACTATCCACTGAAACAGAGAGGAAAAAGTTAACAGCAACCTTTTAAATTTAATAGCTGTTCATATTTCAATCACATCAGTGGTACTGTGCAGTCTAGTTAGACTTTTTTCTTATGATTGAGAAATCCGTCTGCGGCCAGCTCTAAGGACCAACCACATCCCTCGAAACTCAGAGATAATGGGCCCGCCTCTCTACCCTTCTCCACTTAAATTTTAGGGATCTAAGTCACAAGTAACTCAACCTTTCCCACTTGAACTAAGCCTTGGGGATGCCTATTGACTAGACTTTTTCTGGACAAAAGCTTTTTGTCTGGGTCTTGGGCAGACGTACTCAACTGGTACAAATAGAAAGGCTCGTCCAGTGAGTGATGACACTAGGGAATTCGTTGATTATATTAAAGGCGAACCACTATATTAGCTGACAAGGGGATTTTAACACCACATGAAAGAGAAACAGGAAAATCAGAGATCTTCACATAGGTAAAATGCAATCATCTACTCCAGGGTTCTCGAGAAATCAAAACATATGCCCACAATAAAGTCGACGGTATTCTCCCTTTCCAGAAGGGAGGTAGCAGGGTAGCATCACATTGAAACCTAGAGGAAAAGGAAGAGGGGATTCTCAGGGCCTATGCAAAAGTAAAACAAATGCAGATGAGGATGCACCACTAGCTTCGGTTCAACTTATACATATATATAGTTAAAAACGTTTTTAATGGTAAACCCCACTGATGCAAGTCTCATCTGATCAAATGGTTATTTTAAAAGAGAAATACAAACAAGCAAAGGACTTTAAAGATTTCAAACCTGAGCTAAATTTCAAGTATTTCTCCACGAAGAAAGTATCAATCACCACTCAAAACAAGTTTAAATTAATGAGAATTTTACTCTGAGAGGATCAGTCCGGTCCAATGCATACTTATAGCTTTCAATAGGCAGGATATCTCTACATGATCTCATATGCTCTCCCTTTTTAACTTCAATCTCTATCATAACTCGGTCATAATTTAATGCCTCGTCGCTTAATGTAAGCTGTTGGTTCTCCTATATCTGGAGGATAACAGCACAAGCAAAGCAAAGGGCAGAGCAAATGTAACTGAATTAAAAGGAACACCGGTTTGAGCGTGTGACAATTCTCTCAACCATGAAAGCCCTATTATTAAAATATTACCTTATCAACAACAACAAAAAAAAAGAAAAAAAGAATGCCTTCTTCTCTTGTTATGGCTGTCCTGACCGCCTTATCCCAAACGATTCAAATAACTCAAATTTGGAACTAAATCTGATTTAGTTTCTCCAATAAAAATTCACTTTGCAGATCAAGTGGAATAAACACTTACTCTCGGTTGTTAAACTAAGAACTTAAGAAAAAACCATAAAAACTTAAATTAAGGGCAAGATAAAACTGTCTTGCAAAGTTTTACATGGAACCACCTATGTTGGTTCTTTAGATGTATTCACTAGGTTCCCGCATACACATCATTCAGACATCAAATTAAAATTTAACCATGTGGACTTCACGGATGTATAAACGTCGAGAAAGTACAACACAATCTGAACACATATTCATAACACTATTTCAGCTTCTTCATTTTTAATTTTTTGATTTGTAATCCAACAAATTTCCATTCCTGTTTTCAACAACAAATAGATTTTCTTTCTGCAATCAAGATAAAAATAGTCCATCTTATGAAGAAGTCAAGAACCACCAACTAGAAAGAAATGCTATTTATCTAAAGCTTGTATTATATGCAGAACTTGAAGCAAATATCAACTTACTGAGCATCTTCCGCGGAAGTAAAAAACACATCCCCATACTTCTTTGTCGGGAAGTTGGCAACAGCAACAGGCTCGAGACCATGTAAGCCACGCTCTAACTGTACAAGGTAAACATACACTACTATTATTAACCAAAAACCAGGATTAGTGATTCATCAGAAAAAATCATTCCGCTGCCACTAATAAAAGAAGAATCCAAGAAAAATATGGACTAAAATGCACTACTACTGTTTTAGTACTGTTACTGATCAAGTACAACTAAATTTAGCTAGGTTGTGAGGTAAAAGATGTGAAGTGAGGGGAATAAAACCTGCACGCACAAAGAACGACATCATCAAGACAAAATTGATGTTTGTTTGAAAGGCCTCAACATGAAGAATATGCCAAATAGAATGTCCACAAGACATCTTTAACAAACTACACATCAAAGCCCTAAGTGGCCTACAGTATGTACTGTGTGCTGGCTAGACTACTCAACCAATCAACACTGCAGTCATGATCAGATTACGTAGGCGCTTGGACGTACATATTATTTGAAAATCAGTGTTTGTTTCACAAGTTTGTCCATCATTTCAACTTCAATTTGATATAGAGAATTTGAAACTGAAAAACTGGTTGAAGTATATTTAACTCACAAAACTTCTAACTTTTTTCCAAGTGAAATTCTGTACAAACACAATTTCAACTTCAAATACTTGTTTTTTCAACTACCCAACTTAAATGTAGAAAATCACAACAAGAAAACAGCATACAAATAAGCAACAAGATGTTGAAACTATATAAAGAAAAGAAAACACCATTCTACTAAACCAGTAATGAAACAAGTGCTTACAATGCTAAGATCAGATCTAGAAGCATATGCGAAAGAGCGCCGTCTTGCATTCAATTGAATTCTTGCACAAATTAGCCTTGTGCACACAAATACTATGAACATGGTACTAACAGCAAATCCAATCACAGTCATCACCAAATTTGTCCCTGAAGATATCATTTCACCAACTTGTTTTTTTCCCAAAATAGCAACTTTACTGTCCACTCCAACAACCCAAGATTTGAATTTCCCAGAAAAGTTCAAGTTTTGCTCTTCTCATTCCAAACATAAAACAAATTCTACACTATACCCAAACAACAACAACTAAGCCTCAGTCCAAACAAGTTGAGGTTGGCTCTATGAATCCCCACTATACCCAAACAACAACTACTACCCCTCAGTCCCAAACAAGTTGGGTCGGCTATATGAATCACCACTACACCCAAACAACAATTACTACGCCTCAGTCCCAAACAAGTTGGAGTCGGCTATACGAATCCCCACTATACCCAAATTCTACACAATACCCAACTCATATAATCCCAAGAAAACCTAAAACCAATCCTAATTACATCACTAGAGTCCTCCACCTTCCCCACTCTATTTTTTCACTTTCAGAAATTGTATAAAGAAACCCCTTATAGTACTTTCTTCATTTTTTCTCTCAAAAATCTAATCTTTCTAACACTTGAGGCAATTTACTTAAGAAATGCAGCCAGGAACCTAATCTTCACTTTCAATTTCCAATAACCCTTTTGTGGATTTTCTTCATAGCTCATAAAAATACAATCTTTATACCTCTAGAGACATCTTGGTCACCTATATTTATGCATGTATATATATATGTACTGGATATTTTAATCTTGAAAACTTTAGCATTTTAATCAAGAAAAGGGTCAGCATGTTTTCTTGATATTGTCATGTGGAGAGAGAAAACATAGAAAATTAAGAGACAGATTATGAGGAAATTAGTGAGAGAGATCTCAGATCCATAATCATAGTTGATTAGTGGAGTAATTTTTTCTCCTGTGGAGTTGAACCAAGTAATTGAATTAATTTTTTTAAAATTTTAGTACAAATATTTTTAATTAGATTTAGGGCCCCATCTCTTGACTCTTCTTGATTAATCATAGAGTCAACTATATATATAATAATAGTATCAATTATTTATAAAAATACATCTCAATTATCAATTATTTTATTTTCTTATTTGAACATAGTGATGTTTTATGTAGGAAAAAAGAAACAACAGATAATTAAGGTGTATTTTGATGATTAGATAGTGATAATTTAGATATAAGACTAAGAAAATGAATTACTTTAGATGTGTTTTCAATTATTAACTCTTAATCATATGATGAATAGTATTATCATCATATCAGAACATAAGCTACGAGTTCACAGTAATTTAGTAATTTTTGTTTAATCATGCATATATATTATAATAACAATAATAACATATTTTGTGAAATCTTATAAAGTGAATTTGAAGAGGGTAGAGTGTACCTAATATTACCATTACCTCTTGAAGGTAAATATGTTGTTTTTGAAAGACTATCAATTCAAGTAAAACAAATCAAAGTAGTAATTAAATAAATAAAAACGATAGTGGAAAAAAATATGATAACTAATAGTAGCAAAACAGTGGCGGAGCATGTATGTAAGGAACCTCATCAACAACAAGGTAAGATAACGCTCAACCACTTATTAACCTTTTATCTTTATCCACGACCCCCCCCCCCCCCCTTTCTA
>JAJONR010006240.1:0-45740 GCA_029582245.1 Solanum etuberosum | reverse complement strand
GAAGTGATGTAGTGGGGTAAGAAATATTTTACATTTATAAAAAAAATATTATTTTTTTGGGATAATAATTTTTTAATCTTTAATTTTAACTAATATTTAATTTATATAATTTTTATCAGTAGAATGTTTTGTCCATATGGAGTGTGATGTGACAATTTTTTTCTAAGTAAAAAGAGAGGTGTGTTTATCAAACTAATAAATGATAGTTTATGTAAGAAACTCACAACTATCAATAATTTATGTATGAAACGAAAAAAAGAGAGTATAATTTAAATGTGTTTTTGATACTTATCTTTTCGACTAATCATATATTACTAAAAGTGGGTAGCACCTATCTTCAAAGTTAGATTACAATTTTACCCTTATACTTAATCAAAATGTAATAAATACAACATCTAATCTAATTAAATAATAGTAATAAAAATGTATTATCTCTTCAAAATTAATATACATAAATGTAAAATCACTAAATTATCCACACACAAAAAAAGAGGGCACTCTTTGGCATTCGTATTCCAACTAAAAGATAATGATACTTATTATGTTTTCAGTCAAATTAATGAAATGTTACGGAAATTCATGGGGTGAGAACTGAGGTGAATGTACTCATAATAAAAAATAATGACATTTATTATGGCTTGAAATATGTATCTTTGTATATATTGTTTTGTGTTGTTTCTGTTCAAAGTAGAATATTAGTCTGAGGTGAATGTATCCACATGAATAAAAATGGAGAGAAATAAAACGAATGTTTAAAGTTAGATTACAATTTTTTTCTTATATTTAATTAAAATAAAATACCTAATCTAATTGAAATCGTAGTAATTGTATTTAAATTTACATGAGATTTGTGAATCTGCAGATATTCAAAAGTCCAATTTAATGTAGCCCTTAATGATTTACCCATTCATCAAATTTAAGTGTCCGTTATTCATTGCTAAATAGTTTGGAGAATAGGAAGAGTTGCATTGAATAATTAAATGTAGACTAATTAATTAGGAGAAATAAATAGTTTGGTGAATAGGAAGAGTTGCATTGAATAATTAAATGTAGACTAATGAAAGAAAAGGTTGAAGGAATGCAAATTGAAAAATAGTTATAAATAGGTAAGAAATGATTCTAGAATTCTTACTCACCATTTTTATAGGCTCTTGCATAATTTTAATTTATTAATTCATTTCATCTTCTTTTTTGTTCTTGTAGAGAAAGCAACAATTTGAGAGGATGAGAAGTACCTAGAGCTATTGGCATCTAGAGTTCAATTAGCCAGTAACATCAACTTTACTAAACAAAGTTCAACACAAATTTATTGTAATGCACAATGTTTATGTATCATTGTATATGAAAGTTTAGACACATATATTATTATTTCGACATGTAATATTTTAATTTTAGCATTCAAATATTTTGTTATACTTTTAGCAGTTGTTTCTACTTTATATGTAAAGAGAGAATTGATATGTGTTTTAATTTTTTTTATTTTAATAAAAATAAGCTTGCATTTTTTTAAATCAATATATCTAACTATTATATATTCCCTCCGTCTCAATAAAAATGTTTGAACAAATTAACATAGAATACACAAGTGTCCAGATACTAGTTAAAAAAAAAAACAGCACAATAACAAAAGTCTAGCAAGTGATTGATTACTGTTGACTAACTACACGGTTTTGAAACAAAAGAAAATAATTTAAATACACGTGGCATGATTTTGGTGGCATGACTCGGGAGACAAAAAGATCAAGTTCAGCTATTTATGACCGACTAACTAGAGCGTGTGATTTGGCTATTGATCAAATATGTAAGTTATAAACATATTAATCTTGAGTTTTTTCCAATATCCAGAACTGATTTTGTTCGATTTCAGTTGAATTTTGAAGATCTTTTTTTTGTTTTTTGTGTTAGGGCATATGAAGAAGTTGCAATCGAAGCCATAAAACATGCTCTAAAGGCCCTAAGAAAACGGCATTTAGTGGAAGAAGGGGCTCATGCCCCTGCTTTGGCTGCTCTCAATAGGTCTCCCGTTTTGCAGGTGCCATTCTGTTCTCCATAGTTGATCTTTTCTTTTTTTTTAACTTTTCGAGTTCGTAATTTGGTTGATTTAGTTTTTTCTATGCGTTGAAAGTAGCAGGTTCAGATGAACCTGGTGACCGTACGCCACATACATACGCCTCTGATTGTGTCGGTAGAATTTTTTTTTGTTCACAGTCGTTCATAATTGGGCTTGCACATTAGTTGATTTCCCTGGTTTTATGTCTGAGCGGGAATTCCAAAATTTTCAACTTAGATGTATATTTCATCTGTTGTTTTATGTGATCTTGTATTGATCTTACTGTTTGAACGAACATGAATTCACTTACCCGAAATTTCCCAAGTGTGAGCTTTAAAACAATAATGTATTCTGCTTACACCGGCGCTGGAAAACAACTTGCTTTTGGTAGGGTTTAAAGACCAAGTTACTTGTGGATGGACTTTGTTCCCCAAAAAGTTATGGGCACCACCTCCTTGTTGGCAATAAAACAAGAAAAAATGAGAAATTAAAAAATAGAAAAATGAACATTTAGGGTGTGTTTGGTATGAAAGGAAAATATTTTCCATGAAAAATGTTTTTTTTTTGGAAAATAAGTTGTTTCTAACTTATTTTCTTATGTTTGGTTGGTGAGGGAAAAAATATTTTCCGGAAAATATGTTCTTGTGTATGATTGGTGTATGAAAAACATTCTTTAGAAAATATCTTTTATTTTAGACTAGAGAGTAAAAAATACTTTTTAGGAAAATAGGTTCTGATGTGAAAACCAACCAAATAATCGATCCGGCACCTGATCCTGACCATGACCCGATCGAGACACGGTCCCAAGACCCAACCCAGGACCTAACCGCGTCTCATGACCCGAGTCCGACATTCGAACTGAAATATGATCGTGAGACTCGACCAGAGACCCAACCTTGACTCCCGACCCCAACATCTAACTCAGGATACAACTTTTGAATCGAAATCCAACCCCAAGACCCGACTCGAGACCTACCCCGACTCCCGACCCCAACATCCAATTCAGGATCCAACTTATGAATTGGGATCCGACCCCGAGACCCGACCCGACCCAACCTCGAATTGAGACCCCGATCCCGACCCAAAATTCGACCTCCAATCCTAACTCGAGATTCGACCGTGACTCAATCTAAAACTCGAGAGCTAGGTTTCGAATCGAAGTCGAGAGTTGGGTCTCGAATTGAGAATCAGGAGTTCGGATCCAGGATTAGTATCGGGAATCGATAGGTGAGACTTAAGTTAGGATGGAAAGTTGAGGAGTGAAGTTCAAAATGATTTTGGAAAATGCTTTCCTAGTTTTTTTTTTTTGTTTTTTTGTTTTTTTTTAAGAGAAGTCATTTTTTCCTTAAATTTGAGGAAAAGAAGTTGATTTGAAAAACATTTTCCAAAATCTTTAAGCCAACCAAACATGAGAAAATTGGAAAACCTTTTATAGAAAACATTTTCCTTCATACCAAACACACCCTTAGTGACCATTGATATTTATGTAAAGAGAGAAAAGGAGATAGAGAAACTCTTGTTGAGTTGAGTGATTAACGACACACATGAGAGTTCTTTGTATATGAGTTGGAGCAAATAAATAAGACAGCTTCCCTAGTTCTTCTGATTCTTAATAATTGTAAGATAACGAAAAATCTCTATGTAATGTTGTTAATGGTTTTCTTGTCTTTTAATATGTTCCGTCAAAGAATCTAATCCAGTCATGAGACTAACTGATTTTGCACTGCATGAGACTGACTTGGCGATGGCACAATTGCACATACATCAGAAATGACTTGATTTGAGGTGCATGCTACCAGGTTGACGACAAAGACTATCGCATCTGTCAGCGTAACCAGATCATGTTCAATTCATAGTGCTGACTAAATGATATGATGTTGATTGGGCAAATGTGAGCCATTAATTTGACAGCATAAACTGCTAACTTGAAACCTCAGCAACATGAACGGAGGGACTTCAGGGCCACGGTTTCACCTTTTCATTCATCTTAACTAGATTAAGCTCCGGAAGATAGAACTTGATACCAAGTGAAACAAGAAAAAGAAAAAACTGTTGTTAAATGGAGTGTTACAACATATAAGAGGATTCTATATGTAGGAGCTTTGAGCTAATCAAATAAGGAGAGTTTTCTAATTCTTTGTGTTCCTTTTGTTAGGACATGATAGTGGAAAATGTTTTACTGAGTATTCTTGTCAACTCTCTTGACTTTCAACAAAAACATAATTGTAAGAATGTTTTGTGATATATTTAATATTTCTCTTGGCTTTTAAGCAGTTCATATTTTGTAGTTTTTTCCAGGTAGTGAGTCACTTGGCATGCATGATGTAGAGTTTACTTATTGCCAATAATATCGTGCTTAAGGAATGAGATGCAGGTTAAACTGATCAACTGCAGCTTTCTACATAGAAATTTTAATTACCGGTGAATGTGGAATTGTTTGCACTCAGTCACTTCTCTTCTAACTATGCGTTGCTGAGAAAGTTATCCATGTGCTTATGTAGTTCCTGTGATTTTAGGGTTCAGAGTGGAAAGAGAAAGCTGAGAATCTTGAAGTGGAACTTCAACAGTGTTACAAAGCTCGAGCACGACTGTCAGAGCAGCTTGTGGTCGAAATAACTGAATCCAGAGCATCAAAATCTTTAGTTCAAGAGAAGGAAACTCTCATTACTGACCTTCAGAATGAGCTAAATTCAGCAAGGTGCTATTCTCATCCTCCTAAAACATTTGCTGTCCTAAATTACACTCTTCCCTTTGCGAAAAAAAGGAAGCACATGAAAAGTAATAGAAGGACAGAAATAAAGGAACAGACTAGGGATTGCTTAGAATTATGATCCTTACCAAAAGGAGATTCTGTTTCAAGCTTCTGAATGAACTATCATGTTTAAGATTATAAAATAGTATCTTTGTTTCCCAATTTAACAAATAAAGTTTACTTTTGATGTCCTAAGATGAGCTCAACTGTTTTACTTTGGTTGCCAGGATGGAGTTTAACTGCTCAATTCTTTCATTGATGGAGTGTGCTGCAGGGATGAATGTTCACGTTTAACTGAACTTCTTGAGGAAAAGAGTAAAACTTTGGAATTGATTATGTCCGAGCATCAGGACCTTAAGGCACAACATGAAGCAGTTAATCTGAGAGCAGAAATTAAAATATTGGTTGACCGATGGAGGCTGCAGAAGATGCAGGATGCTGAGCGCCTTAACGAGGTATTGAGTAATTCTTGCTGTTTATCCTTTTGTGTGCTTTGCTATTTGTGGTTCTTTAATATTTTGAACCTCCGACTTTTCATACAAATTGAGTGTTCATCACGCTTCGTTACTGTTAGAGAGCTAAGATGCATATTTCTGTTGCAGTAATAAACTGTACTTTAATTAATAATGTATCACCAATTCAAGAAGCCTTATTTTGGCTTCTCGTCATGGAGATTTCTCTGCTCTTAATATAACCCTCAACCTGTTCAGTTGTTATTATATCCTTCAACTACTGTCCCTGTTACCCATCCATGTGGCACATTCTTTCTTTTATGATGGTGGTGTTTGTGCCAGCTTGTGCATACCTCGACTACTCCACTAGTATCTGGTACCTCCCACCAGCATAGGTACCGAATAACTCTATCCATCAAGGCTTAGGTAGATGGGAGAAATAATCTAGAGTGTTTATCACTACTGGGATTTGAAACTCCATGCGATTTTCATTCACTTCATTGACCACTAGGTGACACTCTTGGATGCTATCCATGTGACATACTCTATCCATTTTAAGACTTCAATGATGAAGAACTACTACTACCGAAGAAGGGGAAAAATGAAAAATAAAATGATAAAGAACTATGCTAATATTTTAAGTATAATCTAGCCTTTAGGTTGTGGACAGATGAATGACATAAAGCCACTATAAGATAAAGGAGTATCATATCTTATGAGTGCTCAAATATTAACAACTTGTGGTTCTCAAAATATTTGGGTAAGAAAGCGCACATACTGAAACTCCAGATGCTCGACATTTTACTTTCCGTCATGCTGGAGTGGCTGGTGGTGATCGGTGTAGGATTTTATTACTGGGGTATCTCCAATATCTTCGTCTCATAATAACTATTTCATGTCAGTATAATGCAAAGTTTCTGAGATCTGGAAATGAACTGTTAGTGAGGGTTATTATTGGTTTGTCGACATGTATTTATTCAATGAATGGTAGATGGCATCTTTTGCCTCTTTATTAACAGAACTTAGTGACTGTTTGGCAGTAGTCCTCCATGCTAAAACTTTTAATCATGTTGTTCTGCCACCCGAAATAAGAGGCGAGCTCCATCTCTTAGAAAGTTATTCTACAGCAAACTTATCCTGTAATTTGAACAAAATTCAAATCTTTGACAAGTTTGGCTAATCCATTGGAACTGCCAATGATCATATCTGCAATTCTCCTAATAGAATAGTAGGGTTAGGGGAACTATATTTTCAGTCAGCATTTTTTATATGTTTTACAATGATATACCCTTGATAGGTTCTCTTGCATTTTCTTATTTGTTATTTTTTGTGTTGCTAGGCTAATGCTCTCTATGGAGATATGCTTGATAAGGTCAAGGCCGCCAGTATAGAGAAACTTGCTCGTCAACAAGTGGACGGTGTGGTCCCCCAAAGTGAAGATGCTGCAGAACCTTACTTTGAGTCTTCCATTCCTAGTACATGCAGGCAAAGGATCCCCGCCCATGATGGTGGATGTGCCTCGATTCTTTTTGAGTATAAGTCCAGTAAATTGATAAGCGGTGGGCAGGATCGGGAAATTAAAATTTGGGATACTAGAAGTGGATCATTAAGTAACATTCTTTATGGTTGTCTGGGTTCGGTCCTTGATCTTTCCATTACACATGATAACAAATTCATCATAGCAGCAAGTAGTTCAAATGACTTGTATGTGTGGAATGCAAATTCAGGCAGGATACGCCATATTCTTACTGGGCACATCAACAAGGTCTGTGCAGTTGATGTGAGCAGATCTTCAAGTCGCTATGTGGTGAGTGCTGCATATGATCGCACAATAAAAGTTTGGGATCTGCAGAAGGGTTACTGTAACAACACTATCATATTTCAGAGTAACTGTAACAGCCTTTCGTTAAGCACGGATGGACTGACTCTCTGTTCCGGTCATGTTGATGGTAATCTTAGATTATGGGATGTTCAAACAGGCACGCTTCTGTGTGAAGTTGCTGCACATTCACAGGCTGTTACATCAGTTTCACTCTCTCAATATGGAAACATGATATTAACCGGTGGGAGAGACAACTTGCACAATCTATTCGATATACACACCCTTGAAATTTGTGGCACTTTCAGATCAAATGCAAATCGAGTTGCATCTAATTGGAGCCGATCCTGTATTAGTGCCGATGACGGTTATGTTACTGCAGGTTCTGTTGATGGATCTGTTCATATTTGGTCAGTATCAAACGGTAAAATGGTAAGCACATTGAAAGAACACACATCCTCTGTACTTAGTTGTTCATGTAGTGGTCTTGGTAATCCTTTGGCCACCTCAGATAAGAGTGGAACCATATGTATTTAGTCATGATATCAGTTCAAAGATTGCTCAGTAATTGAGATTTCAGTGAGGATCACGAGTGTCATTGTTGATTTTAGTTTGCTTAAAGCACAAAGTTGGTCATCATAGTGATTGTGAAGCCATAAGTGAGCATCGTCCATATATAAACATCATGCCAAAAGGGGCTGACATTGTAATATTAAGCTTTTAAGCTGATTTTTTTAGATATCTTTAGTTGATATTGATTGGATTGTGGATATATGCACTATATGAACTGTTAGTTATTTGTGGAAAAATAAAGTGGTCTTTCAATGTGCTTACCATTTTACCGTTTCAGCAACCGCACAAGGAGTAATTTTAGGTAATACGTTTTCGTTTCTTTTGACCTGCCGCAAAGATAACATCTTCTTCATCTCAAATTAGCTTTGAATCTGTTATCGGTGTTTTGTGCTAATTTACAGGATGATGCTGGTAGAAATTAGGTTTCAAGATAAAGAGCTATTACGTCATACTCAGCTTTGTCAACAGGCAAATCTTTTCATATTTTTGGATTATTAGTAATATAAATGCGTATGATCGACGGATTTAGAGCTAATACTCTGTTTATGTGACAGTGTTTCATTTAGTAAATTGATAAATATAAATCTAATAGTTCTATTTTTTGTTTTATGAATCCTTTCTATTACAAAAATCTGTTATACTTTTCTTCAGTTCCTTTGTGTTGGATTGCTTTGCTTTTCCCCAACTTTGTTCTTCTTCATGGAGCTCTAATTTATTGGATTTCTACTTATTTATTTGTTGAATTTTACACAAGAAACATGTCACGGGTTTAGTTAAAGTTGTAATTGTCATACATTATATGACAGTCTTAGTTGTGGTAAATCAGATGATAGATAAATAATTAGTGTAGAACTCTATAATAGTCGTATGTTAATGAAAAGGTGAGAATGACATATAACTTCTTCCAGCATCTCTGCACTTTGCTGCAGAATTATATTTTACTTTGTTGTCATGATTGAAGGTTAAACAAAAAATGAAGAGATAAAATATGAATTATGTTCAAATATGAGCTGATTCACTGCTACACTACTGCATTTTACTGTTACATTAGTTTTCCATTAAGTGGTTAATACATAGTTAGTTATAAGCTGTTAGGAATACATGTGAGCTGGCAATTTTCAGTTAGTTGGTTAGCTCAAATATGATTCTTCCGGATACTTCCTATCTACATCTATAAAGGCTTTGACCTTCATCATTTGTAACAGTTTTTTCCACCATGAAATGAAATCTCCTTCTCTTCTTCTTATCTCTGTTTCCTTCTCTGCTTAAACAATGGCTGATAAGCCTTGAGTTCTTAATTTTCACATGGTATCAGAGCAGTTGATTCTGGTTGTTCAGAAGAAGAATTTTTAGCTCAGATTAGATAGATTTCAGGTAAGAGATTTGCATCAATGGTGGTACCAAAAATCGATCAAAATGATCCACTATACATTGGCACATCAGATGCTTTAGGAGCTGTATTGATTCCCATTAAGTTGACCGGATCTGAAAATTATGGGATCTGGAGCAGGTAAATGCGGATTGCATTGTTAGGGAAAAGAAAGTATGGTTTCGTTACAGGAGCATGTACCAGAGCACTGTACATGGAGGAGTTAATGAGCAATGGGAGACTTGCAATGCAATCGTGTTGTCATGGTTGATGAACACAGTGAGTGAAGAGCTCCTTAGTGGAATTGTGTATGCTACAACTGCTTTTTCAGTTTGGTCAGATCTGAAGGAAAGGTTTGATAAAGTAGATCGCATGAGGATATATCAACTACGCAGGGAGATCACTACATTAGCTCAAGGTACTGACTATGTATCTCTTTACTTTACAAAATTGAAAACTCTGTGGGGAGAGTATGATGCTGTAGTGCCAAATCCTAGTTGTGCCTGTCCTCAATCAAAGGAATATGTTGATCACCTACAGCAGCTAAGGTTGATTCAGTTTCTAAGTGGCCTCAATGAATCATATGATCAAGCTCGTAGGCAAATTTTATTGAAAGGGATCACACCTTCTATAAATCAGTCTTATGCAATGATCATAGAGGACGAGATACAACACTCGAGTTATATGGCAAATATAATTGAGAAATCTGATCCAATTGCTATGAATGTGAATAAGAAATATGGCAGGGAATACTACGAAGGAAAGAAATGTGACTTTTGTCACTATACTGGTCACACCAAGGAAAATTGTTACAAGTTGATAGGATATCCTGAGGATTGGAAGCAAAGGAAGAAGTCAGGTCCTGGATATGGCAACCTAAGAAACACATCAGGTTTTTCTTACACTGGTAACTATGGGAGGCAAGATCCAGTAAATAACAAGAGAAGTCCAGCAAATTCCTCATACTATGGAGGACAACATTTGGCAAACAATGTATTCAGCAATCTCCATGACTCCTCTCAAGATGCCTCAACTAGTCAGGAGGATAGCAAAAAGTCTCTACCAAAAGGACATGCCTTCACAGATCAGGAGTACAAGAAGATACTAGAGATGTTGAACAAAGATGTGGAGGATTCCAACTCTAAGCAGGTCAATATGGCAGGTATTGCTTCTTGTTTAATGTCAAATACCTTTGCACAGGATTGGATAGTGGATTCTGGTGCAACCCATCATATTACAGCAGATGCACACTTATTGACTAGGAACCACAGCTTAACTAAATCTCAGAGGAACCAGGTTCATCTACCTACAGGAGACAAGGTGGAGATTATCCACATTGGTGAAGTGTCCACATTGGTGAAGTGTCCATATTTAAAAATGAGAATGTAAAAAATGTCCTACATGTGCCTGACTTCAAGTTCAGCCTCTTATCAGTCTCAAAAATCACAAGGAACCTTATCCACCACCACTAACTTAATATTTTGAAGACTATCCCTACAATCTTATCCATCACCACTAACTTAATGACCAAAAAATTGTTTAAATAGAAAATTTAAAACCGCCTTAGTACAATATCATTATCTTAAAACCGTGGGCTAAAATCACCGGTTAATAAAATATTTGTGTAGGAAATCTTATCCATAAATGAATTTCTAGACTGTGCAAAATATCAAAATGAACATTGGTAACAAATAAAATGAATATTAAAAAATGTAACAAACCAAATGAATGACATGTAAAAAATGTAATTTAACAGAAAATAATTATTTAATAAAAAAGAACAAATATTTGAGCGTAATCAACCGGTTGTGACAAAAATAATATAAACAGAATTAACCGATAAAAATCCTAACATTTTGAGAAATAAGGATATTACATTAAAATTGCAAAAGATATATTTTGAACTATTTAATAAATAAAATATTTAATAATATTAACTTTGAAAAATATTAACATTATATTTCTCCTTTCTAAATATTCGTAGAAAATATTATATGAGCAATGATTACACTACCTACTTATTTATTTCTCATGAATAAATGGCTCCATTACTGATACTTGCAAAAAAAAATATCCTAGGCAAAATGGCAGAAAGTAATGACATGCATACTAAAAGTTGTAAAATGTAATGTCTACGGCTGAAGGTGCGTCAAAAGCAAGAGATAACAAGTAACCATCTTCGTTTGAGCAAGTTCAGGATTGGCGGCTCTTGCTGTATTTCCAAAACATGTTAGAATTATACCCTTAAAATCTCTATGTTTACTAGCATTCATCATGAACTAAGATGATTCATCTTTAATCTATTTTTCAAAAAAAAGTGAGCCTATTCATCTGTATTGATCATGTTTGATAAATTGATATACTTTTGTTACGCCTTCCTCTTCTCTAGAAAAAAAAACGTTTCTCTTTTACTACATTGATTTACACCTGAATCGACTTCTCTTAGCAAGAGTGAAGTTTTGTTAGCTTACATATAAAGGAGGGAGCTGGTTAAAAATGGTACCTTCAACTTGTTTATTGATAGCTGAAATCAACAACATGAGTTTTGTTAGCTTACATATAAAGTTATTTACTTGACCTAACAAAGGTATTTGCAGAAAAAAGTCAATGTCTCCAACCCTCTGTTTATGTCTTTCCATAGTTATTACATTTGTACAATTTATTTTTTAATATGCTAACCCTACTCTCTTATTATGCCAGAATATAATGAGAAAATAAATATTGTACGGTATATAAGACCCAAAATATTGGGCCAGTGTTCACACGGGTCAATCACAACTAGTAATTAAATATTTTCTTTATTTCAAAATAAGTGTGTTTTATTATTAAAAAAAAATTCAAAATAAGTGCGCATTAGAAATCAAGACTATAAGAGGCCGTTTGGTTGGGAACAAGTTATTTCAGGATTAATTATCTTGGAATAAGTTATTCAATCATGTATATGGAATAACTTATTTATCACTATAATATAAATGGTGAAATACTTTTAAATAGTACTACCTTCGTCCATTTTTAATTGTCCGCTATACTAAAAAGAGTTGTCCAACAATACTTTTTCAATTTAGAAAATCAAAAAATAATTTATTATTTTATATCTATTTTATCCTTAATAGTAACTATTATTGAATATTTAATACATTTCTCAAAGTATTAAATTTAATAGGTTAAATAGTAATATTATCCTATTATTTATTACCAAGTGTAACAGTTGAATAACTATTGTTGGGACAAAGTTTTAAATACCTCAAAAATGAAAAGGTCAAATATGATGTCACTGGGAACAAAATTGGTTAGATCGGTATAAAACGGGGCACACGACCCGGCCCGACCAAAAAACCAAGGTCAGCTGCTACAGAAAAAATGAATTCATAATACGAATCTGAATTTCGCAAATTGTGTGTGTGATTCGGCAAATTGATCAAATATGTAAGTTGTAAGCATATTAATCTTGAGGTTTTTTCAATACCCAAAACTGATTTCATTTGAATTTTGAAGATTGTTTTTTTGTTAGGGCATACGAAGAAGTTGCTATAGAAGCAATCAAGCATGCTTTAAAGGCCCTAAGAAAGAGGCATTTAGTGGAAGAAGGGGCTCATGCCCCTGCTTTGGCTGCCCTCAATAGGCCTTTCGTTTTGCAGGTGCCCTTCTATTCTCCCTAGTTGCTTTTTTTTTTTTTGTTCTTTTTCGAGTTCGTAATTTGGTTGATTTAGTTTTTTCTATTATGTTTTATGACTTTATTGAGTAAATGATTACTTTAAAAAAAAAAAAGGCAATGATTGAGTTGTGCGGAAAGAATCTGCAAGAAGTTACCCAACATTAATGAACGTTTTGTATCCAATTTGGCATTTTCATCTGTGTTTTGTTTGTTTGACATGAAAATTACCAGTGCATATCATGTCTAGAGGTGGTTCCGGGATTTAAGTTTAAGTGCTCAAAATTTAAGATTCTAAGGATTGAACCTTATTATATCTTTGAAGTTATAGGTTCGTATCTACTATTTGTTGCAATTTTCATGGAAATTCATATATAAATTTATTCAATGCGCTGAAAGGACCATATGCTACATACATCCGCCTCTGACCATGTCGGTAGAATTTCATTAAAATTTTTTTTATCACAGTCGTTCATAGTTAGGCTTGCACATTAGTTGATTTCCCTGGTTTTATGTCTGAGTGGGATCATGGCAGACTTCCAAAATTTTCAATTTAGATGTATCTTTCATCTGTTGTTTTATGTGATCTTGTATCGATCTTACTGATTGAACGAACATGAGTTCATTTACACGAAATTTCCCAAGTTTGAGCTTTAAACAATCATGTATTCTGCTTACACTGGCACTGGAAAACAACTTGCTTTTGGTAGTGTTTAAAGACCAAGTTACATGTGGATGGACCTTGTTCCCCAATCAGTTATAGGCACCAGCTCCTTGTTGGCAATAAAACAAAAATAAATGAGAAGTTAAAAAATTGAAAAATGAACATATAGTGACCATTAATGTTTATGTAAAGAGAGAAAAGAAGATAGAGAAACTCTTGTGAGTTGAGTGATTAATGACATACATGAGAGCTCTTTGTATATGAGTCTGAGCTAATAAATAACAACTTCCCTAGTTCTTCTGATTCTTAATTATCGTAAGATAACAAAATTTCTCTATGTAATGTTCTTTATGATTTTCTTAACTATGTTCCCTCAAAGAAACTAATCCAGTCATGAGACAAACTGATTTTGCACTGTACGAGACTGACTTGGCGATGGCACAAATTGTGCATACATCAGAATTTACTGGATTTGAGGTGATGCATGCTACCAGCTTGACGACAAAGACTATCATGCTGTCAGCGTAACAGATCATTGTTCAATTCATAGTGTGATAATATGATGTTGAATGGGAAATGTGAGCCATTAATTTGACACAATAAACTGCTAACTTGAAACCTCAACACCATGAGCGGAGGACTTCAGGGCCATGGTTTCACCTTTTCATTCATTTTAACGAGATTAATCTCTGGAAGACAGAATTTGATACCAAGTGAAACAAGAAAAGAGAAAAATCTTGTTAAATAGAGTGTTAACAACATATAAGAGGATTCTATATATAGGAGCTTTGAGCTAATCAAATAAGGGAAGTTTTTTAATTCTTTGTGTTCCTTTTGTTAGGACATGATAGTGGAAAATGTTTTACGGAGTATTCTTGTCAACTCTCGACTTTCAAGATCACTTGGTATGCATGATGTAGAATTTACTTATCGCCCTTAAATCGTGCTTAAGGAATGAGATGCAAGTTGAACTGCCCAACTGCAGCTTTCTACATAGAAATTTTAACTACAACCTGTGAATGTGGAATTTTTTGCACTCAGTCACTTCTCTTGTAGCTATACGTTGCTGATAAAGTTGTCCGCGTGCTTATGTTGTTCCTATGGTTTTAGGGTTCAGAGTGGAAAGAGAAAGCTGAAAATCTTGAAGTGGAACTTCAACAATGTTACAAAGCTCAAGCACGACTGTCAGAGCAGCTTGTGGTGGAAGTAGCTGAATCCAGAGCATCAAAATCTTTACTTCAGGAGAAGGAAACTCTCATTACTGACCTTCAAAATGAGCTAAATCAAGCAAGGTGTTATTCTCATCCTTCTAAAACATTTGATGTCCTAAATTACACTCTTCCCTTTGCGACAAAAAGAAGCACGTGAAAAGTAATAAAAGGACAGAAATAAAGGAATACACTAGGGATTGCTTAGAATTAGCTGGACAAAAACTTCAGTAATATGATCCTTACCAAAAGTTGATTTGGTTTCAAGCTTCTGAATGAACTTTCATGTTTAAGATTATAAAATAGTATCTTAATTTCCAAATTTAACAAATTAAGTTTATTTTGGATGTCCTAAGATGAGCTCAACTGTTTTACTTTGGTTGCCAGGATGGAGTTTAACTGCTCAATTACTTTCATTGATGCGTGTGCTGCAGGGATGAATGTTCACATTTAACTGAACTTTTTGGGGAAAAGACCAAAGCTTTGGAATTGCTTATGGCTGAGCACCAGGAACTTAAAGCACAAATTGAAGCAATGACTCTGAGAGCAAACAATGCTGAGGCAGAAAATAAAACGTTGGTTGACCGATGGATGCTGCAGAAGATGCAGGATGCTGAGCGCCTTAACGAGGTATTGAGTAATTCTCGCTGTTTATCCTTTGTGTGCTTTGCTATTTGTGGTTCTTTAATATTTTGAACCTCTGATTGTTCATACAAATTGAGTGTCCATCACGCCTCGATACTGTTAGAGAGCTGAGATGCATATTCTGTTGCAGTAATAAATTTTACTTTAATTACTAATGTATCCCAAATTCAAGAAGCCTGCATTTATTTAGGCTTGTTGTCATGGAGATTTCTCTACACTTATTATATTCCTCAACCTGTTAAGTTGTTCTTATATCCTTCAACTACTGTCCCTGTTACCCATCCATGTGGCACATTCTTTCTTTTATGATGGTGGTTTTTGTGCCAACTTTTGCATACCTCGACTACTCCACTAGTATCTGGTACCTCTCACCAGCACAGGTACCGAATAACTCTATCCATCAAGGCTTAAGTAGATGGGAGAAATAATCTAGAGTGTTTATCATTACTGGGATTTGAAACTTGTCATGTGGTTTTCACTCACTTCATTGACCACTAGGCCCCACTCTTGGATGCTATCCATGTGGCACACTCTATCTTTTTAAGACTTCAATGAAATAGAACTACTACCGAAGAAGGGGAAAAAAATGATAAAGAACTACGCCTTTGGGATGTGGACAGATGAATGATATAAAGCCACCCTAAGATAAACGAGTATCATATTTTATGATTGCTCAAATATTAACAACTTGTGGTTCTCTAAATATTTGGGAAAGAAAGCGCCCATACTGAAACTACAGATGCTCAATATTTTACTTTCCCTCATGCTGGAGTGGCTGGTGGTGATCGGTGTAGGACTTCATTACTTGGGTATCTCCAGTATCTTCGTCTCATAATACTAATTTCATGTCGGTATAATGCAAAGTTTCTGAGATCTGGAAATGAACTATTAATGAGGGTTATTATTGGTTTGTCAACATGTATCTTTTGCCTTTTAATTAACAGAACTTAGTGACTGTTTGGCAGTAGTCCTCCATGCTAAAACTTTTAATCATGTTGTTCTGCCACCCGAAATAAGAGGCGAGCTCCATCTCTTAGAAAGTTATTCTACGGCAAACTTATCCTGTAATTTGAACAAAATTCAAATCTTTGACAAGTTTGGCTAATCCATTGAAACTGCCAATGATCATATCTGCAATTCTCCTAATAGAATAGTAGGGTTAGGGGAACTATATTTTCAGTCAGCATTTTTTATATGTTTTACAGTGATATACCCATGATATGTTCTCTTGTATTTTCTTATTTGTTATTTTTTGTGTTGCTAGGCTAATGCTCTCTATGGAGATATGCTTGATAAGGTCAAGGCCGCCAGTATAGAGAAACTTGCTCGTCAACAAGTGGACGGTGTGGTCCGCCAAAGTGAAGATGGTGCAGAGTTTTACGTAGAATCTTCCATCCCTGGTACATGCAAGCAAAGGATCCCCGCCCATGATGGTGGATGTGCCTCGATTCTTTTTGAGTATAACTCAAGTAAATTGATAAGCGGAGGGCAGGATCGGGCAATTAAAATGTGGGATACCACAAGTGGATCATTAACCAACAGTCTTTATGGTTGTCTGGGTTCTGTTCTTGATCTTTCCATTACACATGATAACAAATTCATCATAGCAGCAAGTAGTTCAAATAATTTGTATGTGTGGGATGCAAATTCAGGCAGGATACGCCATACTCTTACTGGGCACATAGACAAGGTTTGTGCAGTTGATGTGAGCAAATTTTCAAGTCGCCATGTGGTGAGTGCTGCATATGATCGCACAATAAAAGTTTGGGATCTGCAGAAGGGTTACTGTAACAACACACTCATATTTCACAGTAACTGTAACAGCCTTGCGTTTAGCATGGATGCACTGACTATCTGTTCCGGTCATGTTGATGGTAATCTTAGATTATGGGATGTTCAAACAGGCAAGCTTCTGAGTGAAGTTGCTGCACATTCACAGGCTGTTACATCAGTTTCACTCTCTCGGAATGGAAACATGATATTAACCAGTGGGAGAGACAACTTGCACAATCTATTCGATATACGCACCCTTGAAATTTGTGGCACTTTCAGATCAAATGCAAACCGAGTTGCATCTAATTGGAGCCGATCCTGTATTAGTGCCGATGATGGTTATGTTACTGCAGGTTCTGTTGATGGATCTGTTCATATTTGGTCAGTATCAAACGGTAAAATGGTAAGCACATTGAAAGAACACACATCCTCTGTACTTTGTTGTTCATGGAGTGGTCTTGGTAATCCTTTGGCTACCTCAGATAAGAGTGGAACCATATGTATTTGGTCATGATAATCACTTCAAAGATTGCTCAGTAATTGAGATTTCAGTCAGGATCATGAGTGTCATTGTTGATTTTAGTTTGCTTAAAGCACAAAGTTGGTCATCATATTGATTGTGAAGCCACAAATGGGGCTGACATTGTAAATACCACATCATGTTTTTAAGCTGAAAAAAATTTAGATATCTTTAGTTGGTATTGATTGCATTCTAGATGTGCATCGTGCACTGTTCATTATTTGTGGAATAATAAAGTGGTCTTTCGTGGTGATAATTTTCATGTGTATGTATAGTCGTGCTCAGAAGTTTGGGTCTTGAATAATCAAATATTCTCATCGTTCCAAAAATAAGTGTCGTTTTGGTATTAAAAAATTATGCTACTTAGGAATTCAAGACAATAATGGTAATTGTTTTGAACTATACCCTTATATTTAAAAACTACTTAATAGAGTTCATTTCTTAAGTAATACTCTAATAAGTAGGAATAATTTAGTAAATATATCTTACATTTTTTTTAATCGGTAAGAATTGAGCTAAAATGATACTTATTTTGAGACGGAGGAAATTATTAACTTCGGAGAATCTTCCAACTGATTAGGAAGAAAGATAAGAGTTTTAAGCTAACACTTGTCTATGTGTCATGCTGTGATTGCATGGGGGTAAGACCATGGAAGACTAATTACATTTGAAAACTTAGAACAGAGGCAATTGTTTTGGAGTTTTAAGTTTTATACTCTTAACGATATAAACTATACTTATATAATCAGGTCAATTATAACTTAAAAAGGTAATTGCAGATGATTTTTTATGATAAGTATCAATTAATAACTTGAAAAAAATGGTTATTAACCTACTATAATAAGTTATTAATCGTGTAAGAAATGCTTACTCTAACCGTGTATATAAATTAAATTTATTGCATAGCTGACAACAAAATAATCATGAGATACTTTACTTAGAGGCAGATTACAATATTACAAGTTGTTTCATATATTTATTAAGAAAATGACTAAATATCTATAAATATTTTACTGTAAATTTGATTATTATATATTAATTCGAAATTATTACATAAACTCACAAACTTCAAATTCTAAATCTATACCTGAATCGAGCAACACACAACATGCATAGAATACAATAGATGACATGTTTACATACGTTGCTTCATAATTTTGTTTAAATTGTCAATGAAGCCAAGGCATTATGTTTATTAAGCAAACTAAAACTAAAACAATGACAAGCCGCGTTTATAAAAGCAACAGTGTGTGTAATCTTTTCCTCTTATTTTTCCTTTTTGAAATGTGAAAAGTTAATGGATTAAAAACGGCTCAAACCCTCTATCTACACATAAACAGAAAACGTCACTTGCATGTTCTTGTTAATCGCTTATAAAATCAACGCATAATACATAAACGTGCACGTTTAACTTGATCTGTATCTAAGTTCTCAAATTTTGAGTGTGTATAAGTAAATACACGTGTCCTAATATATGTAGGGGTTGAATTGCCACATAAGACATGTAGGACATATAAAATATACACATAATACATAAACGTGTCCATTTAACTTGACTTCAGCCCTCCAATTATGAGTGTGTACAAGTAGACATGTCCTTTAATTTTGAGTGTGTACAAGTAGAAACACACATCTTATGTATCATAATTAACTTGACTTCAGCTGACATCTAATTAGCCCTTTAATTTTAAGTATATACAAATAAACACATGTGTTCTAGCATAATACAAGTTTTAGTGTCTATTAGGCATAATGTCAAATAAGGCAAGTTAAAGAGTAAGTTTATCTATTATGCCTAAAATATACTTCTATATGAAATTATGGTAAAAATGCAAAGAACTAGACTAACAAATAAGAGTGCAGAAAATTTTTAAAATTGAAAGAAAAAATTGATATGTTTTATTTCATTTGGTTTTATTTTTTAAATTTAGAAGGCGACCAACAAGTAGTAGTGATTTGGTTTTGGTTTTAAACAAAAAAAAAAAAATCTGAAAAAATTGAACCAAACAGATTACATATATAAATATCTATTTAAAAATTATAATTACACATATTATATATGTATACGTTTATATTTAATTTGATTTTTCGATTTTCTAAAATTCTTGAGCAGGACCTTTTTCTTGGTAATATAGGCTTTTAGTTTTATTACCTACTATAAGAGATATGTACAACTTTTTTCTTTTTCTTTTTTCAGCTTAAGTTAACAAGATAAAAATAACAGAGTTGGACAACATCAACAACCAAAAAAAGAAAAAAGAAAAAACTTTTATGATTGCCATAATAGAGTTACACTTCGTCTAACCTATTGAATTTAACTAAATTGAACTTAAATCTTAATAATAAGTACACATTAAGGTTTTAAACATACTGTTTTAGTTAAATTAATCAAAGAGGAAAATATTAGTAGTTGAATGGGCTAATTAAAAACATTTCTTCCCGCAACAAACTACTATCTTTTTTCGGCGACCCTTCAACAAGAATTCATTTTGTTTTTTTTTTCTTTCAAAAAAGATATCTCAAATTCAGTTATCACACAAAACGGTCATACATCAAGTTTGTGTTGGAATGGTTCGGATTTCTCCATTCTTAGTGACAAGTTTTGGGTTCTAGCTCCTCGGAATGAAAAAAATCATGTTAGAAGCATTATCCTAAAAATAACCCCTGCAATGCACGCATCCAATTTTAATGGGATCCCAATACACAAACTTTCTACATACAAAATACATCAACATAGGTCGTGATTGGATGGTTCAGATTTCTCTATCCTTAATGACAAGTTTGGGTTTGAACTCCTCGGAATGAAAAAAATCATGTTGGAAGCGTTGTCCCGAAAAATAAGTCCCCTAATGTGCAAATTTGAATTTAATGAGACCCCAATACACAAACTTTCTACATATAAAATACATCAACATACCATCCTTAGTGATCGACAAGTTTCGGGTTCAAGCTCCTTGAAATGAAAAAAAAACATGTTGGAAGCGTTGTCCCAAAAAATGAGTCTTGCAATGCGCGAATCCATATTTAATGAGAACCCAATACACAAACTTTCTACATACAACTCATGACATATTATTACAAAGTCTCTTAACAATATAACTAACGTTCGTCATTCTCTTTTAATATCAACAAATTAACGTGTTCAACTTGCAAACTCTTTTTTCACCTTTTATTGCATATAATATTGCATAAAACCATTCCTTATAACTGCTCATTGCCTTAATAAAAAAGTTACCTTTATTTCCTTCTTTATCTGTTAAAAAGTTTTCTTCTGATCAATTTGTAAAAACCAAAAAACCCCACACTTATAAATTGCATTTGCTTGTGTAAGCAAAATGTATAGAAGACCCATTGGCTTCATAACATCATGATTTGATTTCCATATTTTCACTTCTTCTTTTATTATTGTTGAGTGTCATTTCTTCCCATAAGCAATCAATCACTTGTTTCATTTATCTATAAAAGGCCCTCTTCATAGTCATCTAAAATAATCACATCTTGAGTCTCTCTTATCTTTCAAAATGAAGAAGTTGTTTCTAGTTCTTTTCTCCTTAGCTTTGGTACTTAGGCTCGGGGAGAGTTTCGATTTCCACGAGAAAGAATTGGAGACTGAGGAAAAATTCTGGGAGTTATATGAGAGATGGAGAAGCCATCACACTGTATCGAGGAGCCTTGACGAGAAACACAAGAGGTTTAATGTGTTTAAGGCTAATGTTCACTATGTTCACAACTTCAACAAGAAGGATAAGCCTTATAAGTTGAAACTGAATAAGTTTGCAGACATGACTAACCATGAATTCAGACAGCATTATGCTGGTTCCAAGATTAAGCATCATCGCACTTTGCTTGGAGCTTCACGAGCAAATGGAACTTTCATGTATGCCAACGAGGATAATGTCCCTCCTTCTATTGACTGGAGGAAGAAAGGTGCTGTCACTCCTGTCAAAGATCAAGGCCAGTGTGGTAAGAAATTAGTAACAAGTCATTGATCATTTTCTTTTATAATGATAGTGTACGTTCAGGTCAGTTTGTATGCATCTCGACTATTCCACTTAGTATCTGCTATCTCCCACCACACAAAAGCCCTTACATCATCTAGTATAATGACATATAAAAGGGTAAACAAATATAATAACTTTCTGTAATATGATAGCTAGCTGATGGAAGATCTTTTTGTGTGTTATAGGAAGTTGCTGGGCATTTTCAACTGTGGTCGCGGTAGAGGGGATAAACCAAATCAAAACAAAGAAATTAGTATCTTTGTCGGAGCAAGAACTTGTTGACTGTGACACTACAGAAAACCAAGGATGCAATGGAGGATTGATGGACCTGGCATTTGACTTCATCAAGAAGAGGGGAGGCATCACAACAGAGGAGAAGTATCCTTATAAGGCTGAAGATGACAAGTGTGACATTCAAAAGGTAAGACTCTATTGCATCAGTAGGATGTCTGAATCAGACCAGTCTTGTTTCTAATACATGGGCATGGATTTTATCGAATTAACAGAGGAATACTCCGGTGGTTTCGATTGACGGACACGAGGATGTTCCTCCTAATGATGAGGATGCACTGCTTAAAGCAGTAGCCAACCAGCCTATTTCTGTAGCTATAGAAGCTTCAGGTTCTCAATTCCAGTTCTACTCTGAGGTAAAATGATACACCATTGTCTCTCAAGTTCAAAAGTGTTTACTAGCTATAAACATTTCTGAAACGGTAAATATGGCAGGGCGTATTCACCGGAGAATGTGGTACTGAGTTGGACCATGGTGTGGCGATTGTGGGGTATGGCACAACCGTCGATGGAACCAAATACTGGATTGTGAAGAACTCATGGGGAGCTGAATGGGGAGAAAAAGGATACATTAGGATGCAGCGCAAGGTTGACGCTGAAGAGGGGTTGTGTGGTATAGCAATGCAACCATCCTACCCCATCAAGACTTCAAGCAACCCTACAGGATCTCCTGTAACCTCACCTAAGGATGAACTCTAAGTTAAATGCACTCAGCCTCATCTGTGCTTATTTTAGTCTTTATGCAAGTATTAGGCATCTACTCAGAAAGATGTCAATTTACATAAGATACACTTAATTCCATGATGTCAATTCCATGATGTCATCTAAATATAATGTTTGGCCTGTAGAAAATTGGGCATTTACTTGTTTAATCCTACAAGAGGACCAAAGGATGAAAAATCATTGGTATTACTATGCTTGATATTGCTTTCAAGCACAAACCACCTCATTTAAGACTTGAAACAAATTAAGATATACAATTCACGTCCATTATTCTGTAACTAAAGCAACAAATTGCAGGTACTGGATAAGGAGAGATAATGACCAAGAGGAGAATACTTTACGACAACTAGTTATTCCATCCAAGAGAGCAAGTACTTACAAGAAATATCAAGAATCATTAACATGTTTATTCAAACTTAAAAACAAGCAAGACAAATGTCTAACAGGTTCTTTTGTAGTTGCTTTTGACATACAAAGATTTGCTGTCAACCGTAGCACCTTATTGGGTCATTGCAGCCCTTTGCAGCCGACTGCTTGCAACCTCTGCCCCCACCCTTCTCTAGATATTGCTGGTGATACTCTTCAGCTCTATAAAATCTCTTAGCAGGAAGAATTTCCGTGACAATCTTCTTATCCGTAAATTCCTTCTGCTTAGCTTCCAATGATTCTCTTGCCAGTTGAGCCTGAGCATCATTATAGTAGTATATTCCTGAGCGGTATTGCTTTCCCACATCATTACCCTAGCAACAACCATCATCATGAGATCTATATATTGCTCTTTGTGAATGTTAAACTCTAGGTAAAGGCAAAAACTCACACTCGACGAATACAACAAATATATCAAGTGAAGGCAAAAGAGTCCATGGGTGGAGGGTACAAGAATACAACCTGCAGTAACACTCCTGCGATAGATTCTAAGATGCTCATAAGAATTCGCTATATCTGCACTATGAGGAACTACTTTCTATTTCTATTCCCAAAAGGAAATAAAAAACAGGGGAAGAGGATTGAAGAAACTTATAAATATTTTAGTTCCATGTGATGGATGACTGCCTGTTTTGGCTAATCTCCCAGGCAGCAAAAAACCTTCCTTTCCTCATTAATACGCCAAATGGAACAGAATGTAAAAGTTTTAAGTATAATGATTTTCACTTTTTTTTATTTACAAAAGGAATGATAATGATGCATTGACTTCTTATCTGAGTTAGTAATATGAATGCATTATGTCGAACGGCACATAGTGAAATCAGATTCAGAGCTGCAGCTATGACTTGCAACTAAGGTTAGGATCATGCAAACTTAACTGAATAGTACTAACTGTATCAATGGAAAATGGAAACACACAAAAATAGTTTATGCTTGTTTTTTTTATAATCATGGTGTCTAAGCCACCTCGACTAATTTCTCAGGATACTCATAACCTCCAACCAGCATAATTACACGATAACTCTATCCATCAAGGGTTGGACAGATAGGAAGAAACAACTAGTGCCTAATGAACTTGAGATATCAAGCACGGTAAAACAACTTGTGGGTTGCAAGCAGCAGAGCTTTCAAAAACAAATACTCCCTCTGTCTCAATTTGGTTGACCTATTTTCCTTTTAAATCCGATCAAAAAACATTTTTTAGCAACTCTATAATTTCAACTTTAAATCTGACATGTTTAAGAGCACAAGATTAAAAGACATTTTGAAACATTTAACATATATTTACTTTTACACCACAAGATTCAAAAATAATTTTTACTTTCTTCAACTCCATGTCAAATTAAAATAAGTCAAACGAATTGAAATAGAGGAGTGGTATTGGTTCTCAGGGAGGAAAATTAAGTGACTATCAAAACTCCACAACTGTGAACTATTGGAATATTACTATAATTTTTTGAATTCCCAAATAGTAACTCATTCACATAAAATGAAATGGAGAGAATAACAAAAGACCGTAAATAAAATAAAATCTGAAGATGAAGGAATTCGATACCTGGCGATTTAGAGTGGTCGGGTCATGGCGACTCCAAAATAGAGAAAGAAGATTGGAATAGGGGCAGACATTCGGGTCAAACTGGATCCGAATGACCTCGGCATGTTCGGTTGTTCCGGAGCATATAAGCTTGTAATTCGGGTCATGGACATTCCCCTGAGAGTACCCAACCTCCGTCATCACTACTCCTCCAACCCTCTGGAAGGCCAATTCGACTCCCCAAAAGCAGCCGGCAGCAAATTGGGCAAACTCCAGACCCGACTGATCCGGATCCAGTGCTGGATTGGTGGTTGACTTGCTGCTGCTGCTGCTGCTGTTACCCTCCATTACTCAATCTCTTATCAAGTTTGTGTATGTATTTATTTATATAGAAATGGATTGCATGGGTAAATATGTGACATTAATCTGAATCTGGTCATATAATTAGCCATTATACATTTACCATTTGAATTTTCTTCTTGGTAATAAAAACAAAAACAACTTGCTACATCTTATATGTGTTGACCAAGACAGTATATTTAAATTAAGGAAATAGGAATCATAGATTATTACCAATAGGCAATAAGTTATGAGTTCCAACAGCCATTTTTTGTAAATTCTTTTTTCACACCACCTGTATGTATAATACTCACGTTGGGACGCAATTAAATTTGAATAAGTCTCACATTGGGTAAAAAGCTTCCTAACAAAAGCAACTTCATAAGTAGAAAATTAAAAAAAAAAACCTCCTCCATGCTCAGAAACTTCTAATTAAGGATGAATAAATATTTTGTCATTTCACCACAATCTTTGTTGATATTTGTACTCTAATGTGTATGACTCCACTTTCAAGTTTCAAATAATGAAGTCCAACAAAACAAACATGTAATATGTATTTATGATAAATGTTATAGTTTAAAATATTACAATTTGTAGTTATATGGAGGGTTTTATAGCAAATTTCTCTCTCTTCTCTTCCACCGCTCTCTCTCTCCAGCCCAAATAGTTGCAGTCCAAAAAATATTCCACATAAATATGACAATTGTATTATGTATCAAATGTATTTATATTTCATATCAACTATATTTTGTATTTTGTATCAATTGTAGTATGACAATTTCTATTTTGTCAATTGTGTTTGTCGCCACAAATTGTGTTCGTTAATACAATTGACACAATTATAATCGATGCATGATACAAAGCAATTGTATTCAAACAATTATATTTGTATTTATATCATTTGTATTTGTATATTGTATCATTTGTATTTGTGATACAACGAATACAACATGTATTCATCCTCTCTCAATCTCACTCGCCTCTCTTCTCAATTGTATCAATTACATTCGTGATACAGCTTGATACAACAAATACAATAGGTAGTCAACCTCTTTCCCAGATCTCGCTCGCCTCTGTCCTCCCTCTCCTAGTCTCACTCACCTCTCTCCTCCCCCTAACATGTAGCTATAATTCGTAATTAAGCAAACTATAGTTATAAATCTATCTAAGTCCAAACTATAGTCATTTTTGAAAGTTTCCCTTTACAAGTTAAAGTCCATTTGCTTTCTCTGTTGGGCTTTTATAAGTTCCTAACTCTTGGGCTCAGCTTAAAAATGGTTCTCTCTCTATGGGATTAGTTATCCCCTTTTTACATGGGATAGCTAGTCACAATTTAAATACAAAATATATCTCGAGACACATAAATATCCATAGCTAAATATTGATAAAATAATCTTGTAGTTTATCTCGAAATTATTGGCCTTGGTCCCACTGACCAAACCAACTCTAAATATTTTGAATACTCATAGTAATAATTAAGGGAAAAAGGAGAAGTCAACATATTTATAGCACTCTAGAAGCTCTTTCTTAATTCGGCCTATAATTTATTTAATATATTTAGAAGTAAAAGGTTTCAACTTTCAAGGAAGAAAAATGAGAAGTCCTTTAATTAAATCTAATTTATATAATATCAAGTACTTTTTCACCTTTTAACTATAATAATAATAACCAAGTAATGATAGTTTTAGCATGGTCGAGGAACAAAAGAGACCTTTCAACCACACCAAACGTACGAAAATGACCTATATATAAAGCATCACGAAATTATTAAGTGACCCTTTAGTAAGCAAATTAATAGAAATAACGTGTACTGATCATTTTTTTTTTAAAAGAAAGAAAAAACGATGGTCACCTAAAATTTTACTCGTGGAAGTTTTGTTATGAAATTTAAAATTTTACAATAATGACTACGTATTTTTTTCTATTATAAGAGTTTAAAAGTGGTTATTTTTGTGAATTTTATTAAGCATGCAAGTGGACAATATTTAAAAGAAGAATCATTTTTGTCTCCACAAAACCTCAAGAATAATGATGTTGAGTCCCTTTGCGTTCCAACTTGGCATAGTCTTTGGGAACAATATCAATATTAATGAGCACTTAGACAAAAATTCACACATCAATCTAAGGTGGGGAGGGTCATATAATTATACAAGATTCCTTGTTTTGAGGAAAAGAAACAAAATAGTCCTTTTCTTTTAGCCCTTTCTGTGAATTGTCTCCTTGCTTTAAATCATGGCATCCACTTCTCAATTGCAATAAGGATTGGCAAATTAAATATCTCTTGATAAAACTTTTCCAAAATATTGTGAGAGTAGTTTAGTCACGCACTTGTATTATATCTTATATATATTTTTTTTTAATTTTTTAATTCGGTATTTGATACTATGACTTGATTAGCTTTCTAATAAAGAAGAAATTAAACTCAACAAGACTAGAACACGAGATCTTTGGTTAAAGTGGAACAGAACTTATATTATCTTATTTTATTTAGAATTTCTTAATAAAGCGAGACTGTAAGTATATTTAATCAGATGGAGAGATTTGTGGATACGAACGAGATTAAAACCAAATAGCTACCAGGAGTATATATATAGAGATTATACGTATGACCTTTTCAACCGAATATTTTCTAAGAGCAATTTCACATTTCAATTTGGAATATAGTATTGAGTTTTTTAATACCAACAACAAACTAATTGAACGAAAAAGTGTCATTCTTTTATTGTTACTACTTGTATTAATTAAACTATAAGGTCTGGGACCTGTAATAGATAAAGCTAGACCATATATACAGTCTCACTTCTTTAATCATCAAAATAACGCTTTAGTGATTTCAACAGCGTTAGAAATAGAATCCAAAGAATTATAAGTTTATTTCGCTAATTTTCACATGACACTTGATTATAAAAGAAACAAAACTTCAACAGATTGAAGCCAATAACAATAAATTACCTCACAAGTTTACTAGATCATTGAGCAAATTGGAGGAACATAAAAATTGACAGCCATCCACTACATGTACAAAATTCATTCCTAACAATTCTACTGCTGAAATACCCCAAATTTATGAGGATTTCTCCAACTCAAGACTGGCACACACAGGAAAGCCACTACACTAGAACAAATATAATACTAACATTCTACCTTCAATTCCTTCTCAAATTATATAGTAGTAGTAGTACTAAACTTTTAGTGACACTGAGTTGTCAAGAAGCTTCTCACTTGATGATGGTGTAAGTTCATTTTTGGTTCCTCTTCTCTCTTTCTTTTGGGCAGAGATAGTGAGGACAAAGCTCTGGCCGACGCGACCTTCTCAACAAGTGATTTCCATAGCCCATCATCTCCCTTTCGTTGCACCTTCTCTTTGAATTGTCTGTAATGTAAAATTGGACATAATTAGAGACTCGGCCCTACTGATGAACAGGGAAAACTACATTATTTAAAGCTGATATTTATGTAACACAGTTCGAACTTATCCATATTCCAACGTGTGGTAAGGTTACTCAAACATCTTGCAGAAGATATTTACATATACAGACAATTCTTTTGTACGGATGAAATCAGAAAGAGACATTTCGACTATGAAGAAACTAAAAAGGAATTGTCACAAAAAGGCTGGCCCTGTTTGTAAGAGTTAAGTACTGCCTGTGTAAGGACTTAATAAAGCCACGATGGCGTTGATAAACTCTTTACAGCTATTTCATAAAGGTTGTTACCAATGGCTGCTATTAGCCAATTGGAAATAGTAAGTGGATCAAAATTAAAGAGGAAACAGACAAGTACATTCCCGCTTGTTTTTGAATTTTTCTATAAAGACAAATCACTAAGTTAACATCTTAGTCCTGAAAATTCATTTGAAAACGATCCAAGGTCGAACATAAATGCCTATAACGATAGGTAGTTGGAACCGACTCCTTTTTCTTCTAAGCCAATTGACAGGTTCATCTTATCAAGTAGATACAAAAAAATGAAAATCAAATTAGCAACTCCATATGGTTTATACCTGCACAGTGGAACTCGACATTCATCAGGTTGATCACAGATAGACGAATGTAATCTAAGTAACTGCAACATCCTTTTGCATCGCAGACAACCTCCATTCACCCTTCGTTTACATGTAGCAAAGTGTCGAATAAGTAGCTGGACGCCTTGACATGTTTTGAATTTGCTACATGGCAGCTTCTTTGTGCAGGGCTCCTCACCACATGGCCCTACACTAGTGCATCCTTCAGTGCATATGTGCTCTATACAATCCATCGCTTCGCTTAGCTGTAAATACAAGTTCTGCTCCTTTCTATGTCTTCTTGTCCTCTTCTTCCTCTATAATAACAAAATTCCAAATTTGATTGAGTAAACATTCACTGAATGATAAAGGAGGTACAAACAAATGCACCAATAATTATACAACTGCTTCTTTCAATCCTATCAACGTACCAAATCAGCTTCATCCATGAACTGCAGAATTTCGAGTTCGAGTTGAGGATCATGATCTAGGAGGAACTTCCAACCCTCAGTCTTCTCAGCTTTCTTGAAATTAGTTGATATCAATTTCAAGCACTTCAGATATAGATCAGGTGCATCACAGAGCCTAGCCAATTGAAGCATATCCACAGCATTTTCAATAGTCAATTGCTCAGCTAACCCCTTTGTGCATCTCTGCTTTAGCTGTGGTACCAAGTACACATGAGAAAGTGCTAGAAGATGAATTCCATGTTTCTTCATCTGCTCTTCGGTACACCTGATCACAAAGGATAATTTGGTCATTACAGGAACCAATATTTTTCTAAAAAAAAAAGATATTCTCTCCTCCAATAATAGTGGAAAACTTAGAACCGCCAACGCTTAAGTCTTTGACAAGATATTAAGAATGAGAGGCAGGGATTGGTTTAGGGGCCAACTACCAAACTTTTAATCAAATTAAAAACTATCAATGGCTAATGATCACTTTCAACTACAGTAAATTTAGATCTAGCATAATTCAAGCCACTCAGATTGAACGAGACTAATGAAATAACGTGCAAATATAAAAAAAAAACACGAGTGAAATGGATTTGGTAGGAACAAAACAACTACTGCTAATGGTCACTTTCAGCTCCAGTAAAAATTCAGATCTAACCTAATTCAAATCAATCAGGATTCAAAAGTTGAACGAGACGACTACTCATGAGAATAACATGAAAATATGAAACAGGATGAAATGGATCAGAAAACTCACTTGAAAGAAGAGAGAAATTGAACAAACACGGAAACGGCATCGCAGGGAACACCGAGAATCCGGATAGTTTTCTCCGAGCTCCGCTTCTTCTGCGGCCGAACTAGTATGCTCTCCAGAACTGATGAAGCCGAAGCCTACAAATAATGTATCGCAAACGAAAACTAATCAGTAATTTAACAATTCAAATAAGAATTTCCAACAATCGGATCAAAATTTTAGTTTCTATTCACATTTTCGAACTGAAAATTGAGAAATCTCCTTTAAGTAAACGAACAATTCTCCCGTTTGAAAAAGTAAAATTGAAGTTCCTTAAATTCCGTACCAGAACAGTAGAATGTGCCGGAATGCGGTGGCCACCGGATGTGATGATTTGAATGTCGAATTCGGGTATTTCGTCAAAGTTATTCGGTGACATAACGATAAAGTTTTAGAAGAGTAATAATATCTATTGAATGAACTTTTCTTTCTTTCTTTTCTCTTCTCTTCAGGGTTTAATAATTCAGTGTAGATTCAAGGTTCGCACGTCTCCCGTATATATAGCCAACAGAAAAACAAAATGCGGGGACAGCGTGGACAATTCCAATTCATAAAAACTTCGCACGCGTTTAGCAGTACGTGAGCACCAACCTCTATGACTGAAACAAAAAAGAGTAAATCGTGAAAGTTTAAATGATTTAAGAGAGCGTGGGTATTTGAGTTTTGGATAAATTTCCATTTTTATCCTTGGGGGAGTTTTTAGAGAAGATATGGATAAAGCACCTCGTCAATGACTGGCAAGGTCGAGAATTGGTAATAAACGGCCTTTAGAAAGCTTCAAAAGCCAGAAATTAAATAAATGGCCACTCAGGGAATGACGTGTCATCCTAATCCTCTATTTACTATTCCATCTGGACACTTTTCTCAATTATTAAAATTCCAAAAGTAGTAGCCATGTTGGCTTTCTTTGCCACCTCACAACCAGTATTATAGCTTTTGTTAATTTGTTGTTAAATGACTATATTTAATGCCGACTCAATCTTTGGTAGCGTTGTGGCCATACCATAGATATTGGAATAGTAGTTAAATATTTATCTTTAACATCTACTATCTTCGCTCATTTTAATGATTATTATAGCTAGTTTATATTATTATTTCTATTAATTGATATTTAATATTAGATTTAATAAAAGTTTTGGATAAGTAATTTATGCTAAGGATAAACACATGAAAAAATAATAATCTTGATATGTTAGAAGTGACAAGTAAAAATAGACAAGATGGTTAGTTTTTGAAATATTCACTCACCAAAACTACTAAGGGTCTGTTTGGAAAGCCCCCAGCTAATTGAAATTGGTGTCATTCTAGTCTTTATAATTAAATTGAATATTTAAGATATATATTGTCTTTTAAGAATATATTAATTAATAAGCATATGCTCTTAACTAATAATATAAAAAATAATTGATTTATATTTTTCAACTTAGTATATTTTAATCAAATTAATCATAAAAACTAAAAGTACCAAATTTCTATGAATATTAAGAAATGCATGTTTGACAAAAAGATTAATATCAAGTCTAACTTTTAAAAAAATAGTTCGCAATGTAAAATATCGAGTCAATACTCCTAAAACAAATGAAATTGAAAAGTACAACATAAGTTATAAATTTAAAACAATTTTTTTTAACATAATACTCTTATGTCAAATTTCAACATAACATACATAAATATGATTTAAAAGAAAAGAAAAATGCAAGTCCGTAACTTTATTCAATAATGAATTCTACTTTCATTTAAAAATTAGAATACTAGTAAAATTATACTAATTAATTTTTTAGATAATACCAAAAATTGCCGAAGTAAAGATTGAGAATGAGAAGGAAATGAATTATAAATAATATTAAAAAAAAATAAAAAAAAATTAGAAAACATTAGAATAATAAAAAAATAAAAAATACATTAAAACGAAAAAAAATTAAAAGGAAGAAATTAAAAAGTAACCAATTTGTAATTACACCATCTAATTACCAACAATTCACAGCTTCCCCATGTGAATTGGAGAGTGTAATTACCCCTGTCAATTAAACTCAATTGTTTGCTGACGAGATAATTACATGGCCAACTAAACAAGACAGACATTGTAATTACACTTAATTACATCAAATCCAATTACCAGGGTGTCCTTACAAACATACCCTAAAAGAAAATTCAGGTGAAATAGATACTTAAATACAAAACTTTTCAAGTTTCAACTTCAAAATCTATGATCCGACGAAAAGTTCCATATGACAAATTCTTATTGTCTAACGCTCAAAAATCCTATTTTTTTTTTCATAAATAAACTTTGTGTCCAATCAAACAGGGGATGGATAGAGTATACAATGCACTTGCTTTCCAAAATTTAATTTCATGAGGTTTGCCTATTAAAGGCCTACAAAGCTATGTATTTCAGGTGAAATTTTTGTGAATATATGCATATGACAAATATTTAAAAATCTAGAGACGTTGGCATTGATGGTGAACAGTACATTAAAACCATAAAAAATTACATTGCACTACTGATTTGGATAACTCTTGATATTGTTGATACAATGAACAACATGAGTCCTATAAAAGTCACTAAAAAGAGTTGTTAGTGAATATAGAGGCAAAAAGAGCAGAGATGACAAAGATAGGCCAAAAGTGAAGATTAAGTTGCCATAGTTTATTATAGTTAAGAAAGCAAAGTTGCAGTATTCAAATGTTGTTTATGTTTGGATTTTGGCCAAAGGATTTAATGAGAGGGCATGTTAGCTTCTAATGGACATAGTGAGGAATTTGGTAGAATAACTTCACGCAACAACGAGAATATTTCAAAATTAAGTAATCCGTCATTCTTAAATCTTAATCAGAAGTCTCGGATTTGAGTCTTTGGGTACGGAATCGTCTTTGTTAAGGAACGTTTTATCCCCCAATATGAAACTTCTAGCGCGAATTCATATTTTGTAAGGCTCTAATGTGAATACCGGACAGTGGAAAAAAAAATATGCCAGAAGTTTTATAATTTGGATTAAATGAGTGTCTTCTTGAATGCCTCCTAGGCTCCTACACTCATCAGAAATTTTTATATATAATATTTGTAGTGACATATGCTTCTCAACTAAACAGGAAAAAATAATTGATTCTTTTTTTACATAGCAATTACAAAAAAAATAAAAAAAAAAATAAAAAATGTACTAGTGAATCCTTAAAGCAAAAGAAACTCTTCAAGACCAACTATGGGTGAAGCATTGAAGAACTATTCACAATATCTAACGCATTTGATGATTACTTCACTGATAGTGACGATCTTGTTAATTAAAAAGTGAAAACTTAAAATCTTTTACTAATGATTTTAACGAACACAAATTTGATTTATGCCAGAATAGAAAATAATATTACTCAATAATAAATTTGATTAGAGTATAACTCAGACTCTAATAGTGTAACGGATGTGATACACTGACAATGTACAAAATTTAAACTCTAAATTATTTCACTAAGAGAAATTTTAAAATTAACCAATTTTTAATTATAAAAATAAATGCGTGACATAAACTATAAAATAGCACTAAAATATATTCATGGCATGTGGCACTAGATAATTGATATATATGTGCATCCATAATTTGAAAAATTTCTCATAATACAAATTAAAAATGCACCATTACATTATGATTCACGTGGCTCTTATATTGATGAGATAAAAGTCATGGTCAAGTTGCCATTATATGCTGGTCCAATAAATTCAACATTTTCGCTTTGTGCAATGTTTCTAATTTCATAAATTAATTCTCTCTTTAATTAACTTCTATAATACCTTCTCGATTAATAAGAGGAAATTCAAGTGACAAAAAATCACAAAGGTAAATGAACCAAAAAAAAATTCTAGTGCAGTGATATTTTCTTGTGTGATTACATTAGATATGTTATTGCTATATTGTCAATGATGTTTTATTTATGTAAAATAACAAACTTGGATTAATTAATTTGTTATATCTTCCGTAAAGATTGGTATAATTAGAGACGTAATATTTTTTTTAAAGTATATTATGAAAGTTTGTCAAAGGTTAAAATCCACACGTTTTACATGTGGGACCCACTTACATTAGAATTTCTGGTCTTCCGCGAGGATATTAATCATTAGTAATACCGATCACGAGGTAATATTATAAAATATTTATTGACAATTAACAAGGCTACCATTCAATATATTTGGAGATGTTTTTTCTTTAAAAAAAATTATTTTTCCCGTCTCAATTTATGTAAGTTAGTTTGACTTAACACAGTTTAAGATTTTTGAAATTTATTGTCTAAAATAAATTATTTGTGTGACTATAAATCATTTTACTAAGAATAAAATGAGCATTTTAAATTTATATTAATACTAAATATAGAAATATTTTTTATTTGAAATTTAATAGAAAAAAAATTAAGTCATAAATTAAGACAGACTATTATCGTAAAGCCACGAGCATGATATGCTTTGCGTGGCTAAATTCTGTACTCAGTTTTTATTTTTGACAACTGTATTTAGGTTATTGACCTAGTATAACTTAACATATTTTTGTTGGTTTCCAATATGAATGGAAGGTAGGAATTGAGACCTATCTTATCATTGCTTCAAAGTCACACAATCTCAATCTATAATGGTGTATTTTATCAATAGAATAAAAGTATTGTAGTTTTCCCCGTTTATTTTTTGAAAAAATATAATTTCATCATCTATTATATATACTTTTGGTTCATGGTAGAAATAAATTGGAAGATAAAGAAGTCATGATAATTTACTTCGATAAAAATGAGACGATTTGTTAATGGTAGAAAAATAAACGGATACAAAGTTGTATAACAAAAGCTAAATATAGAATGTTGTAGAAGGGTGTTTTGACACTTTTTTTTCTTCAGGTATTAGGTCTAATTTTTCAACGTACAAGGTTCAATGGATGAGGAAAAAGTATATATATATATATATATATATATATATATATAAAAAAACCTTTTTTAAGGGAAGGTTCTTCGTTTCAGCATTTTATTGCGGGTATATATTGTCTCTTTCACTGAAAAGAAATAAGTGACTTACCATTTTCTGGACCCATGGGAAAGTAATATAAAATGAAGAGAATAATTAAAAAGGTGAATAAGTGATAATAATTTTTTAATATTCAATTATCACACCCACTACCAACACAACATGGAATAAACTTAATTGAGATAGATTTGACTTTGATATTAATGATAACAAAATGAATATTAAGTTTAACTCGACTTTAAATATTACTATCTCATGAGGTGTAGACAATCTACTTTCTTAATAAAGAGAAGTTGGGGACATAGTAAACCTCCTACTATAAGAGCGATTCCCTGGGACCGGAAGGGGAAAGATTGAATCTTGAAAGACTGAGCCCCCGGCTAGCAAGATCGGGAGGGTTAGTGTCCTCTTAAGAAGGAATACCCAACTTCTGCTGATTAGAGTGCTACCAAGTTTCGTTTTTGGTTGCAACCCGAATTCCCGGGAGAATGAAATTCAAAAAGTTGAGGAACGAAGTAACCTCATCCAATGGCCTCGATTTAGCAAACCAATGCCTTAAGCCACTCAGCCATACCTCCAAGTTGTTGATCGGAATGGAATTGGATGTGCCGGGTTTGGTTGCATGCCCGAAGGAAGGGCTATCTGATCCGATCAACTACGTAAGCCGTAGCGCGCTAGCGTGCGTACTCTTCCTCTATGAGCGAGACTCCATCCAAATCTGCCACTCCTTGGGCGAGACCAGATTGGCCCGTTCTGCCATAAGTACCTCCATATTCCGCTGAGTAGGATTCGACAGTGGGTTTGAGTCTTTTCACTACGTTCAACTCTTTTGGTGTCGGTTTTAAAGATAGGATAGCGAGGCATGGAAGCTTTCTGCTATGCTTATGCTATTATAGGATATAGGAGAGTGACTGTAAACACACAACTTCCACCCTCTTGGTGGTGCCACGAGATATTCGATTTGAGAGTACCTTCTCATTGGTACGGTTATATTTTAAGAAATATATGTTGCAAGGGGAAACGAGTCCATAACTATGATCTGAACAACAGGGAGAGATTTATGGATAAGAACCAGACTTTAATAATTAATTAGTATAAAATTAAATATATTGATCCAACTGATGTCGTGTTAATTTAATCCCTCTAAGCAATGCAAACAGTATGACCCATTCAACAAAGTGTTCAATTAATTCCTTAAAACAATTTCAAATTGCAAATATATAGAGAGAGAGTTAATTAATTCCAGCCACAACTTGCATGGAAAATTTTAAATCCTACATATTATCCTCATGTTATTATTTAAATATATAACCAAGTCGTTGGCAAATCGTGTCTCATACAGGGAAATAGATTTGCATGAAGGTCTCATAATTCACACGAAAAGTTAGACCACGTCAAAGTCACTAGGAATATATAATCATGCATCCTCCGTTTCATATTAGTTGATCATTTTTATTTTTATACATATTAAAATATCATAAATAAGAAGATTATTTTACTAATTTATAACCTCTTAAAAAACTTTCTTGGAAATTTTATGAACAAATATGAATACTTTATTAATGCTTTCTTAATTTAGTAAGGTGGACAACTAATATAGGATAACTATTTTTAATAAAATGATCAACTAATATTGAACTAAACGAATATGATTCTAGCTCCAAAGGCGAAACAACCAATCAGAGGGAGCAAGAAAAAACATTTACTGCTATTAACGGTCATTTTCAGTATCAGTAAATTCAGCTCAAACAAGTTGATTTTAAAGGTTGAATGGGACTGTTAATCATGTTAATAAATGGATTTGGCGTGTATCATTAAATTCACTTGAAATAAGAGAGAAACTAGACAAACAGCGTCACAGCCAGCACCGACATTCCAAATATTACGATAACAATATAATCAATAGTATAATTTCACAATACCTTAAAAATACTTTTTTATTTGACTAACTAAACTTATGTACTCTTTTGATCTTTCACATGACATAACAGATAGTCTCAAACTCTTAGGAGCATGAGACTCTTAATAAAAAGCTAGAAAATTCTTTAAATTGCCCCTAAATTTAACGAGGGGTGTATTTCTCTCATGTTGCAAGATCAGAAATGTATTTTAGTTCAATTAGTTAAGTAAAATAGTGTTTTATAAAATTGTCAATATTTTAAGGATGAAACTAACCATTTATGTCGATTTTTTTAATTTTTACAGTATTTCTCTCTTTCTTTTTATTCTTTGAACATCTTACAGTATATGCTTACCGTAGTTAATTTGTATTCAATTTATGAAAAAAATCATAATAAATTACCTTGTTTGTGTATTGGTAAACGAAATATGCAAACGAAGTTCTGAAAATTTCTAAATTTATAAATACAAAATTTGTATATACTTACCCTAATTGTATATTCGCAAGCGAAATATACAAACGAGCAAACATATACAAGCAGACTCCATATCAAACGAAACTATAGGTATGGAGCGCAATTATTGAAACTATAGCTATAAAGCCTTATTAGTTATTATGTCCATCATATTTACTATTTCTAAAATTTTCTCTTAAAAATCCAAAACAGAGCAAATTTTGTAGTATGCAACAAGTGGAAAGGGAGAAGAGAATTGTGGGTTCACGTGAATTTTTATTTACATTATGCATATGTTTTACTTTCCTTGTCTCATATTAGTTTATCACTTTCTATTTTGTACGGATTTTAAGAAATTATAAATAAAAAAGATGATTTTACTAGTTTACCACTTTAAAAACTTCTTGATATTTTACAAACAAATATGAACACTTTTAAAAAAATTAATTACAAGAATAATATATAAAAAAATAATTAATGCTTTCTTAATTTAGCAAGGTGATTAACTAATTCTTAGGTAACGTTAGCCATAGCATGGATATTGGAGTAGTTGTTAAAATTTTATCTTTAACATCTAAGTCTCTTTGTTCATTTTAACTTGTTACATTTGAATTTGATACACTTATAAGGAAAAAATGAATGATATAGCTAGTTTACCATGCTATTCCTATTAATAGATGTTTAGTATTAGATTTAATAAAAGTTTTGAATAAGTAATTTATGCTAAAGATAAAACATGAAAAAAAAATTATCTTTTTTTGGTATGTTAAAAGTGATAAGTAAAAAGTAGCTAAGAATGTTAGTTATTGAAATTTTCACTCACCAAAACCACTAAAATAAAATTCAAGTGAAATAGATACTTAAATACAAAAACTTTTCAAATTTCAACTTCAAAATCTATGATCTGACGGAAAGTTCTATATGACACCTGTTTATTGTCTAACGCTCAAAAGTCTTATTTTTTCCAAAAATAACTTTGTGTCCAATCAAACAGTTTTACTTAAATTGGGATGGATAGAGTATACAATGCACTTGCTTTCCAAAATTTAATTTCATGAGGTTTGCCAATTAAAGGCCAACAAAGCTGTGTTTCAGGTGAAATTTTTGTCAATATATGCATATGAGATATGACAAACATTTAAAAATCTAGAGACGTTGGCATTGATGGTGAACAGTACATTAAAATCATAAAAAATTACATTGCTCTACTGATTTGGATAACTCTTGATAATGTTGAAACAATAAACAACATTTGTACTAAAAATAGTTGTTAGTGAATATAGAGGCAAAAAGAGCAGATGTGACAATGATAGGCTAAAAGTGAAGATTAAGTTGCCATAGTTTATTATAGTTATGAAATCAAAGTTGCAATATTCAAATGTTATTTATGTTTGGATATTGGCCAAAGGATTTAATGAGAGGGCATGTTAGCTTCTAATGGAAAGAGAGAGGAATTTGGTAGAATAACATCACACAACAACTAGAATATGCCAAAACTTTTATAATTTGGTTTAAATGAGTGTCTCCTAATTGAATGCCTTTACACTCATCAAGAAACAAAAGCATGTGTGTGTTTGGTATGGATCGGAGGAAACATTTTGTGAATAACATTTTTAGTGCTTTTCTATGTTTGGTTGGACAAAAATTTTGAAAAACATTCTCTAGAAAAATAAATTTCTAAAAAAAATGGAAAATGACTGTGTTTAAGGGAAATAGGAAAAATAAGTTCTATAAATGATATTTTAGGTTTATTGGATCCTCACCACCCGCTCAACGCCTCCAACTTCTACTTCTTAACCATCCCACCCCCCCAAGGCCCCACTATCCAACCCCTCCCACCCCTATACAGTTTTGCTAGATAGATATAAATGCTTTTGAGATAACATGTCTTTCTTATTTACCAAACACTAGAGATAAGTAAAAAATCAACTTATTTTTCAAAAAAACAATTTCTAAGAAAAATATTTTCCATGAAAAATATACCTAGTTCGACCACATCTTTTTTCGATATTTATAAATAGTTCATGAATTTATGAAAATTTTGAGATGTCTTTTCAAGAAAACATATCGCATTTATATTGCCATGAGTTAGAGTTAGGGTTAGGGTTAGGGTAAAGTAACCTCCAAAAATCGTAACTGAAATTGAACATGTCCAACTGGAATTATATACCTCTTATAGAGTCCACACAATTTTAGTGTCTACATCAACAAATAAGAACAAATTAAGGTTAAAAGATAAATTTAAAGTAAAATTATTTTAGAACGATAAAAAAAAAATTAAAAATTATATCCTGATGAAGTAAAAATACATTCATGTCATGTGGCACTAGAGTCGAGTTCATCCCATAATTTGGAAAATTCTCATACTACAAATTAAAAATGCACCATTACATTATGATTCACGTGGTTCCAACATTTTTTATAAAATAAAAGTCATGGTCAAGTTGCCATTATATGCTGGTCCAATAAATTCAATATTTTCTCCATGTGCAATGTTTTTAATTTCATAAATTAATTCTCCTTTTAATTAATTTCTATAATATCTTCTCGATCATTTAGTTGGACGATAATCAATAAGAGGATTCTAGTGACTGAAAATCACAACATGAACAAAATTAAGTAAATGAACCAAAAATAAAAGTATTGTAGTAATATTACAAATTCTAGTGCGGTGGATATGATGTTTTCTGGTAAGATACACTGAACATGTTATTATTAGTAATGTTTTATTTATGTAAAAAAAATACAGAATCGAATTAATTTGTTATATCTTCCTTAATTTTTTAAGAATATTATGAAAGTTTCTAAAGTTGAAATCCATACGTTTTAAATTTGGACCCACTTAAATTAGGTCTTCCACGAGAATATATTACGATATTAACTATTAGTAATACCGATGACGAGGTAATATTATAAATATTTATTGACAATTAACAAGGCTGGTAGAATTCAATTAATTGGAGCTGTTTTTTTTTTAATCTTTGACAACTGTACTTGGGTTATTGACAATAACTTAACATATTTTTGTTGGTTTCCAATATGAACGGAAGGTTGAAATTGAGACCTATCTTATCATTGCTTTAAAGTCACACTATCTCAATCTTTAATGGTGTATTTTATTATGAGAAAAACTTGTAGTATTATATAATTTTGATTCATTTACACGCCTATCATTAGCAAAACTTTCCTGTATTTATATGAGATAGCTCAAATATATTGAGTATATATATTAGATGAACTCTACTCGTAAAAATACATTGGAGTGAAATAAGTCATAATTTACTTCTTTATTTTTGATTGGAAGTAACGAAACAAAGGACAAAAATAAGACGATTTAATATGTTAATGGTAGAAAAATAAACGGACTCAAAATATAACGAAGGCTAAAATAGAACAATATAGAATATTGTAAAGGGGTGTTTTGACATTTTTTCTTCTTGAGCTATTATTAGGTCTAATTTATTCTACGTACAATGTTGAATGGATGGGGAAGAAGAGGAGGACCAAAATCCATAAGTAAATTAAAAAGAGAAATAGGACCTGAAAAGTCGAATGCACAAAAAAAAAAAAAATAGAACTAAATAATGGAAAATGAAAAGTCAACAACATATAGCACTCCAGAAGCAAAATACTGTTTATTTGATTATGACTTAACAAATCAATGATTTATCGATTTTATCGCACCAAATATTTTTATCTATAAAGTCATTTCAAATATTGCAGTGTCTTTGGGAGCATGTCCTTAATTACTTATCCACTTTTGAATTGACACACCTATTAAAAAAATAATAATAGATATAGTGAGTTACAACTATTAATTATGAAGTAGATGAATTAAAAACTTAAGATTTTCAAGAAGTTCTACCTTTTACAAAATAATTAATTGAGGGTATAATAGGTAAAAAAAATTATCCTTTCTTGATTTGTCAAAATGTACAAGTAATTATAGACAATCAAAAAAAAATGGACAAATAATTAAGGACCAAGGTGTATATACAAATCAAAGGCTAAATAACTTTTTTTTAAGGGAAGGTTCTTCGTTTGAGCATTTATTGCGGGTATATATCGTCTCTTTCACTGAAAATAAATAAGTGACTTCCAATTTCTGGAACTATGGATAAGTAATATAAGATGAAGAGAATAATTCATAAAGTGAATAAGTGATAAAAGAATTTTTTAACACCATATAAAAAGATATTAAATTATCATATCCACTGCGAGCGTAACATCGAATAAACTGAGATGAATTTGATTTTAATAGTTGTAATGATAAAAATATAAATATTAAATTTAACTCGACTTAAAAAATTAATTCATGAGGTAAAGATTATCCAAAAATCGGGAAAAGAAAAGACAAATGGTCACATCTACCATCGTCCACCTATATGGGATAGCTTATAACATTTAATATTCTTTACGGTTTTATTTTTAAAATATTTGAAGAAAAATAGATGTTGCAAGGACAAACGAGTCCATAACTATAATCTTAACAACAGGAGAGACTTGTGGATAAGAACCAGACTTAAATAATTAGTATAAGATTAATATATTAATCTAATTGATATCGTGTTGATTTAATCATTCTAAGCAAATACTATGACCCATTCAACACAGTGTTTAATTCCTTAAAACAATTTCAAATTGCAAATATATAGGGTTGATTAGTTCCAGCCACAACTTGCATGGAAAATTTTAAATTACTACGTATTGTCCTCATGTTATTATTTTTAAATATATAAGCTTCGTTAGCAAATCGTGTCTGGTACAATAAAATAAATTTTCATGAAGCTAACTAAGGTCTCATAATCTACACGAAAAGTTAGACCATAAAGTCACTAGGAATATATAAATCCTTAATTGATATAATTCTAGATGCTTAGACAAATTTAATAAATCATCAAAATAATTTATTGAATATATTATTATCGTTATCTAAAATATTTAATTGTCAACTTAGTTATTATTATACTCCGCCAAAATGTAAGAGGCAATGAATGTGCCACGTGGAGATGAGGCAGATATTTGCCACTTTCGTATCATCTAATGAAAGGCGATAGTTGAATGAGAATAAACGGATTTGGCGTATATCAGTGACCTCAATTGAAATAAGAGAGAAACTACACAAACACGGAAACAACGTCGCACCAACATTATATCACGTGAACCCATGCTTCCCTCCCTACAGTAGTGTTATTTTTCACACATACTTGAAGTATCATATATTGGGTGCACCTCTAACTCAGTGAGGTTAGAAATTTCAATTTTATATCTATCTTATTTTATTTTTATTTCTAAAATTTGATAACATCTCTCTAAGTAGTTACTGATAGCACTTTTGGTGTTTAATTAATTAAGCATTTCAATTTTGGAACTATAATTTAAAATGTTAACTTTTTTCAATGATAAGAACCTAAATGTCAAACCGATTAGATTCACCTTTTCATAATAGTCCACACATTATTTCGAAATCCTGGATATGCCTCTATTCTTTTCTATTGCAATAATAATAATGATGATAAAATTCTTCGGAGAGCGAGTTTCTGATCACAGTGACTACCTAAAGTTGGAAATGGCGGCATTTTGGCATGTTCTGTTTTAAGCTGCCAAACGAAAATAGCGCAAATTTTGTAGTATGCAGCAAGTGGGGAGGGAGAAAAGAATCGTGGGTCTCACGTGAATTTAATACTTGTACTAATTTTTATTTACATTAATCATATGTTATAAGAAATTTACTAGTTAAATGCACAGTTTCTTTAATTTACATGTCGCCTTGGACCTATTTCTTTTTCTTACTTCCAATTTGATTTAATGATGATGAATGATATTTATCCTTTTAATAAACGTATATAATTTTGTATCACTATAATTATGTTTTCACTGAAATTTTTCATTTGAAAATATTTAGTAATTATTTTCACGGATATTTTAATTGAATTTTATGAGAAAAGAAAAATTAATACTAATGTTTTCATGTGAAAAAATTAAAAAGTTTCTCACTTTTTTAAGTATAAATCTATTTTCATCATGCATTTTTCTAATGAGATGGTTCAATAAAAAATAAATGGAGGAATTATATTTTATATCACCAATTTCTCATTGATTTGAAGTGGAATTATTTTTTTTGTTTTTAACAGAGAATGGACATATGTAGAAATTCATAATTAGGTGAGTTAATGCATAAAATGAAGAAACACTTAACCTGCATTATTAAGATTCGTTGTGTCTTCAAGCATTAAATCATTAATCATGAGTACAAATAAAAATAGTTTGGTGGCTAAAAATTTCACCACAATAATTGTGCTATTATTATTATTATAATTATTATTATTATTATTATTTTAAGTAATTGATTCATGTTTATTTTTGTGGAATATGATCACCCTGCCTCTTTGGTTTTACTTTTACTTGAATTGTAATATTACTACTTGTAATAAGGGTTGTGGTAGAGTAATAACTATTCATTCATCCTTAATCAGAGGTTTTAGATTCAAGTCTTTTTGAGTATGAAATCCCATTTGTTAGAGAGCATTTTACCCAATATGAAACTTTTCAGCGCAATTACCGAATGACAACCAAAAATAAATAAATTGGATTCATGCTTGTGATTATAATATTATCAAGATTCTGCCTTATATTTCCAACAAATATATGACTCTTACTAAAATTTAACGTGTTCATATTATTCCTATTATGTCACATCATATGAAATGAGCTTATATATATATATATAACTAAAATATGATTATAATTTAATATTCTTAGTTTGGTGGTTGCTTCGACGCGGAGGGCAGATCACGATTCACATACACCTTTTTTTTATTTTTAATTCACTATGTATACCTAATTTATTGCACCATTTGTGAGGAGAAAAGTGTCCTTGTCATATCCCCATAGGCCAATTTTCAAACTTTTAAAAATAAATAATACAACCACAAGTAGGAGTGCCTCGTGTCCAACTTTGGTTCTCAAATTAATCATAATTTTTTAATTATGCTAATTAATTCTTATTTTAAGTACATTAATATGAGTATCATAGTATATTAGGTTTTATCTATCTACAATATTAAAAAGGGTCGATAGGCGTTTTTCGGTGAAGAAGGACCAGGTCCAGGCTTAACTGTTAACGAAAACGAGTCACTTAAATTAATGTTTGGTCATGAACTCTGATTTTTTAAATATTATTTTTCACTTTGAAATTAATAACTATTTTTTTCAAATTTCACAATAAAACATGATTAAACGCCTATTATAATCATTATGTTTGTGAAAACTAATAAATGATAGTTTAGATATGAAACTCAAACTTTCAATAGTTTAGGTATGAAACTCAAAAAAAATAATAGTTTAGGTGTGTTTTGACACTTATCTCATCTAATTAAGGCTTTAACAATAACTATTTTCAAAAAAAAAAAAAAGAGATATATAGAATAATATATCCATAGCACCTATGGTTGCCCGGAATATTTATCTAATTAGGTAGTTTTTCAATTATTATTATATTGGGCAAGTGTCAAATTTGGTAAAAAAAAATATAGGAAAAATTACTTGGATGGGTGTCATTTAATAAATAATTATTAATTTTAGCAATACTTTTTATTTATTACCATTAATAGCAATACTATGATAAATCTGTAATATGTATGAAAAGTGAATTATGTATGCAATATATATGTATTATAACTGTTTTAAAATATTGTATGCTTGTTTGGTAAGAAATTGACATATTGTATTAAAATGTGTGATAAATGTATTATCCATCAATAAAACTTGTATTATATGTGTTTTATAAATTATTCTCTGTAATATGTATTATAAATCTCTTAAAAGTGATCAAGTGAAAAAAAAATATGTTATTGCTATAAATGATAAATATTTTCCTAATATCGTATATTTATGTAAGTTTCTCAAAAATATATTACACTTGTCGGCACAAAATAGTCCATGAGCTGCCAATTTTTTCAAAAAAAAATCTCCATCTCCAGTCGAAAGCTACCCTATTACACTATAAAAAAATCTCCAAATTATAATACCCCTTTCTTATCTTTAATAAATAAAAAAAATCATTGGCCCAATCTATAAAAAGACACGAAATTGCATAAGCATAAATACCCATTATATAAGATGTTGTATAGGTTTTACACACACCAAACTTTACTGTTTAGTGTATATACACTTTTCAAGCATTGTATAACACCATATACAAACCGGATATACAAAAACGCTCGAGATACACTAATGATACATTAGGGATACAATTGCAAACACAATATACATTGTATATATAAATTACATATATTGTATAATATAGTTGTTTATGCAATTTCATGATTGACATAATTATATATATATAT
>JAJONR010006239.1:0-27746 GCA_029582245.1 Solanum etuberosum | reverse complement strand
GATGCTCAATTTCCATATCATCACAAAACAAATGAAATTCACTTCAAGTATACTCCTTCCCGTAGTCTGTTACGAGAGTTATGAACAAGCATTTACTTTGAGTTTCACAAAAAGCTTTAAACTTCTTGAAAACAACAAACACTTCAAGCTTTTGCTTTCAAAAATATACCCAAGTCATTCGAGTGAAATCAGCTATAAAAAAAAATACTTGCTGCCATTGAGCAAAGAGATTTTCATCAGTCTACAAATGTCAGAATGGACCAATTGTAACTTTTCACTTGCTCTCCATGTTGCTGACTTTGAAAAAGGCAATCTGTGTTGCTTTCTTAGTTGACAACTTTCACACACATGTCCTTACTAAATCAAAATCATGCTTTTGAGCATATTGAATTGATTTCAAGTTATAATTGCCAAGGTGTATAAGCTTCTTATACACCTTACCTTCACTTCCTTGAACCACAAAACCTTCGAGTTGAGCTACATAAATCTCCTCTTTTAGAAAACCATTCAAGGTAGATTTGACATCTAAATGCCAGATTTTCCACTTCATTTGTGCTGCCAATGCAATCAAAATTCTGATGGTGTCCATCCTTGCAACAAGTGCAAAAGTATAAGAGTAACAATTCCAGGCTATTGAGAATAACTTTTAACGAGTAACTTTGCTTTATGCTTGTTGATAGATCCATCCATGTTCAACTTCACTTTGTACACCCATTTGACTCTAGTAACTTGCTTAACTTCAGGTTTGTCAACAAGTTCCCATGTCTTGTTCTTCTCAATCATGGCTGTTTCCTCCATCGCTTGCTTTCATTCTTCAATTACGCTGGCATCTTGAAAGTTTGAATGTTCCAGGACCACAGGATTTACATCTTTTATAAATTTCTGCCAACGGTCTAGTGCCTCTAATAGAAAAATCTTCATCATTCTTTGCTTCCAAGTCTTCATTTGAATCTTGAAAAGCAGGTTCAACAACCATCTTTTTGACTTGAAAGATATTCCCAATCCCAGTAAGCATCTTCATCCACCTTCACATCTCTACTTGTAAAAACTTTCCTAGATTCAATATTGTAAATTCTATAGCCCTTAGAGATAGATCTATAACCAACCAAAATTCCCTTTTAAGCTTTTTCATCAAGCTTGCTCCGTTTGACAGTTGGTACATGAGTATAACACAATGCACCGAACACCTTTAGATGCCTAGTTGATGGTTTTATGCAATTCCAAGCTTCAACTGGTGTCCATTTCATCCATGGCCCTTGTTGGCAACCTATGTTGCAAGTAAATCGACGTGTCTATCGCCTCTGCCCAAAAAGACTTTAGCATCTTTTTCTTAAAAATCTTATACCTGACCATCCATTTTTTCCTTTAAGAAACTCCATTTTGCTGGGGTGAGTAAGTGACTGTAAGTTGATGCTCAATTTCCATATCATCACAAAACAAATGAAATTCACTTCAAGTATACTCCTTCCCGTAGTCTGTTACGAGAGTTATGAACAAGCATTTACTTTGAGTTTCACAAAAAGCTTTAAACTTCTTGAAAACAACAAACACTTCAAGCTTTTGCTTTCAAAAATATACCCAAGTCATTCGAGTGAAATCAGCTATAAAAAAAAATACTTGCTGCCATTGAGCAAAGAGATTTTCATCAGTCTACAAATGTCAGAATGGACCAATTGTAACTTTTCACTTGCTCTCCATGTTGCTGACTTTGAAAAAGGCAATCTGTGTTGCTTTCTTAGTTGACAACTTTCACACACATGTCCTTACTAAATCAAAATCATGCTTTTGAGCATATTGAATTGATTTCAAGTTATAATTGCCAAGCCTTTTGTGCCATAATTTTGAATCCTATGCACATCTACTACTTCGACAAGCTTGTTCAGAATTTGAGTTCCAATTCAAAGGAAAACTTCTTTGTATCATTCAACATTAATCACTTTTTGTCCACTAGGTTAAAAAACAACACATTTTCTATGTTTGAACAATAAAATATAGTCTTGTTGTAGCATTTGGCCGATGCTTAACAGATTTTGGTCAAGATCAGGCACCAACAAAACATCTTGAATAAATTTAGTACCTTTGGGAGCTTTCAATTGCCACATTTCCTTTACCAACAATCGTCAACTTGCTTTTATTTGCCAACTTGACAAGGCCTTTGACAGATTCCAACTTTGTAAAGTATTCTTGTTTGCTGGTCATGTGTTGAGTGCAACCACTGTCCAGAAACCAGATGCTTTCATCATCCAATCTCGTTGCTACCATTGCCATAAACACAAACTCCTCCTGGTCTTCAACTTCAGAAACATTAGCTTGAGTTTGTTGGTAGTTCTCCTTCTTCACTCTGCAAAACCTTTCAACATGGGCAAGCTTGTTGCAATATCTACATTGAAGAGGTGGTTTCTTCCCTTTAAACCAACAATCATCCTCTTTATGATTGGGTTTTCTGCAGAACTTACATGGTGGAAATTTTTCTTTCTTCTTGTCTCCGTTGTGAGAATCACCTTGTTTTTTCTTTTAAAACTAGTAGAAGTATCGGATATTTTCCTTCATTTTGCATCTGCATCTTCCCTTGGAACTTGACTTGAGGAGCAGTTTCAACAGCTTATTCTAGCCTCAAGGATCTTCTCTACTCTCGAGCTTGAAGAGCATGTACAAGTTCTGAAGGTGACATTTTCGTGAGATCCTTCGAATCTTCGAGTGAAGATATCTTTGCTTCAAATCTTTACCACAAACTCACAAGAACTTTTTCAACAATTCTTGTGTCGGAAAGCTCTTCTCCCAGAAGTCTGATATGGTTTACAACCTTCATCAACTTGTTGGAGAATCTTCAATGGTTTCTGAGTCCTTTATTCTGAGAATTTCAAACTCTCTTCTCAGATTTATCACTTCTTATTTGCCTGGTCTTGTCACTTCCTTAGAATTCTTCTTTCAACTTGTCCCAAGCCTCCTTTGCAGTCTCACTAGCCATAACTCTAGTGAAAATTACTTGTGAAAGTGCTGACGGTATGCAAGAGAGAGCTTTAAATTTTTTTGAAACCTCTTCTCTGTGATTCATAATTTGTGCCATAGTTGGATTATTTGGCAAAGGATTTGTCGCTCCTCCAACCTCTACCACTTCCCACAAATCATATGCGCCCAAATTGGATAATTCTCTCCAGAAAAAATAGGGGGTGAAGTAATCAAGAAATTGCTTGAAGCCATAACAGTATTTGGTTTTATGCAGGTTTTCTTTTTCTTCTGGTTAACTCTAACTCACAAGCCCTTAGGATAAAAAAGCTACCGATACCATTTGTTCTATAGAGAAGAGGAAAGAATACCGAACCAAAATATTCTGCTTATTTTATTCATTCACGTCATAGAAATAAATAGATGAAAGTCTCCTATTCTATTTCAACTAGGCTACTAAATAAACTCCTATTCTACCTCTACTAACTAACTAAATTTCAGATATAGAATACTTAATTAAAAAGAATCAATGACAGTAAATATCTCAATACTTCAAAACTTCTAAACACCTACTTATTTTAAGAAGCGGTTTTGTCAAAATGGCTTTCCAGAGAAGTACTTTTGGAGAGAAGCAATTTTGTGTTTGGCTAATTCATTTTATAATCTCAATACTTCAACATAATTTGTGTTTGTCAAAAGTGCTTTTCTTTTTTTAGTATTTGAAAAAGGCATTGTGTTTGGACAATTTTTTCCCTAAAGTGCTTTTGAGTGTCAAATTATGAAAAAGATAATATTAAGGTTCATTATACAATTAGTTTTACTTAACTAGAGAAGTGTTTTAAATATTTTTTATGAAAGATTTTACTCAAGTTTTATTTAGTTACAATTTAAAGGAAGCTACTTAGTCAGGGGTGTTGGTGGAGTAGTGTCATTTAACCATACTGAAAAAGGTGTATATATATATATATATATATATTTGGAGTTGGGGGGGGAGGGGGGTTCCAGTGAGGTGTCTGGAACTGAGTGCAAATGAGGTGATCTGTCAGGTTTTCTTTCCTAACTTTTATGCAATTCTACCTGGGCGAGGATTGAGGCCTTCTCTATTGAACTTGGGCAAGTTATGGTGCCCTTTATTACATGCTGGTCTCTATTAGGACAATATTATTGTATCTAAGGAAAACAAAATCCCTTTAATTATTGCATTTTCTATGAAGTTTTTATGGCAAGCTGGAGAACACGTCTTTTCTTTTGGAATCCAAGGCTTCAAAATGCTGATGATGTCTCATTTATGCCTCTCTGCAGCAATTTCTTTTACCCCTGTGTGCCAGAGTATTGGCCTAAAGATGTGCTATAAAGCTAACCAATTAGTTTTATTTCTTAGGTTCTGTCTGCGGAGAAGTTTGAGCATCTTGGCTTTCTATTCTATTTTGGTGAAAAAGGATCTGAAAAAATCCCATTGAGTCAGAAAGCCCCATTTTTTGCCAATTCAGATCCAAACATGCCAGCTGTTCCTGTTCCTGCAGCTCAGCTACATGATTGGCTTCTACAAAATATAGCGTCTACATTGGAATGCATAACTGAGAGGGCTTCTGCAAAGGAAAATGGACCAACGAGTGCCCCCGATCAGGATGTGCCAATGGCTGATGTCTCTGCAAGTACAGTAAAGAATTCATCAAGTCCTAGAGGCCCAAATTTCATTGAGGGAATCTCTAAAACATCATATGTACGGAAGCCAAATGATCTTAAAGGCTCTTCTGTGAAGGTATATTAACTAAATTTTTGTTGTTCTCGTTGTCAAAGTTATAAGTTGCATGATTCAGTAATCTACAAGAGAGTATTTTGTTGGTAACTTGAGTATCTTTCCTTAGTCTTTATTCATAAGGTTTTTTGTATATTGATCTTAATGCCTTGGATTTTTTAAATAACAGAAAAGGGCCAAAAATACCCTTAAGCTATAGGAAAAGGTCTAAAATACCCTTCATTCACCTATTTTGCTTAAAATGCCCCTCCACTCACCTTTTTGGCTCACTTATACCCTTGAAACTAACTTCTTTTTATTTTATTCTTTAAAAATTTATTTATTACGTGTCATTTTCTCATTTGTGAAATAAGAACTCCCCCCAACTGATGACATGGCAAATAAGATCAACTACAAATTACATGTAAACAAATAAATTAAAAAGTTAAGACTTGAAAAAAAAGGAATAAAGTGAACTGAAGATCAACAGAGTATAAATTTTTGCCGACAACTAATTTTTATCAGAAATTTGTACTTAATAGTCACATATATTGCCGGAATAAACGGAGATGATCAGAGAAAACCTGTACTTAGTAGTGTCACCTTTATTACTTATGAAAATTGAAAAATTTAATTGATTGTTGAAAATATATTGCCGGAATAAATGGAGATGATCGGAGAAAATTCCACCACTTAACCCTGCGATATCATCGCCAAAATACGCAACTGATTACCAATGATTAGCCCGTAAAACAACATCGTCCACAAAGCTTCCCATCTATCCCCTTTACCAAATAGGCATTGTTATCACATAAGCTAATGACCAATTCACCTGTAGCCACACCAGAATTGGTACGGGCACAAAAAATAGCCAAATAAGAGGTGATTTCAGTCATATTTAAGTTGTAGTCCGAGAGATTGATGAATTTGGGGTAAGATTTAACTGAGGAAACAAGGTTGATGGGTCTTATCTCCGGTCATCTTCATTTATTCCGACAATATATTTTCTAACAACTATCAAAATTTTCAATTTTCATAATATTAGTAAGAACGAATTTTTCCAAAAATTTTAGTTGCCGAAAAACTAGATACTTTGTTGGATCTTCGATTCACTTTATCTCTTCTCGTTCTCCCGTTCTGAACTTCTTCTTTTTTCTAATATGTAATTTTTAGTTGATCTTATTTTCCATGTCATCAACTTTGGTTGGGGTGGGTTTTTTTTATTTTACCCAATAAAAAAGTAACACTAGATAAATAATTTTTAAAAAATAAAATAAAGAAAAAACTGTTAGTTTTAAGGATATAAGTGAGCCGAAAAGGTGAGTGGAGGGGTATTTTTAACAAAATAGGTGAATGGTGGTTATTTTTAGACCTTTTCCTATAGATCAAGGGTATTTTTAGCCCTTTTCCGTTTGAATAAATCACCCCGGTGGTATGATTGAAGGAGGCTTATTCCGCTTGTGCTTTTTAGCCCCTGTCGTCCAAATGCATATCCTTGGTTTAATTATTCACTGAATCAGAATAAATTTGCCTGGAGTTTTATAATTCAGACGGTATGTTCTAAAAGGTACAGGATTCTGTCCTACCCATTTGTAAAGTTATCGAGATATAGCATCGTCAAAATGTGCTACTGTTGCAGTATATAAATATTGGAATTGAATCTACTGCGATCAAAATATTAAAAAATTCTATCGCAATCATCTTTTGTTCTTTCCTCATAATACTGAATTCAATTTGTTCCAGTGTTGTTATCCAATCACTCTGTTCCTTGTAGAGTGAAAAAATTCGACAATTCCCTTCTAAATATCCTCTTCCTCTGTAAGTTTCTCCTCGTGAATGGATATCCTTCCAGTATAATCTTCTCTTTGAACTGGAAACACAGTAGTGTGATGAGCTTAGGTGCAGTGCAATTCGGCTAACCTTCTTAGGTGAAAATTAGTCTTGGATGATGATCACTTTGTTGTTATGATATTAGAATGCTCCGTGTTGGATGTAATGCAATAAATTCCACATTTTAAAAAGAACATCAGATGATTGCGCTGTACCTTGTGAGAAACTAAAAATTCAGGCATAGCACACAAATGATATGATGCTGCATGGCTGAAGAAGTGAGGTCAGTTTTCAGTGATGTTGGTGTATATATCTGCTCTTGTCCTTGTATTTTGATGTTTACCATCATAATTATATGCTATCACATAGTTGGAATATATATATATATATCTGTGTGTGTATTTATTTATTATTTAAGGAAATCAATATGATTTCGAACTTGTCAAAAAAGAATCTATTTTGTTGACCCAATGGTGTGGCGTACTGGTCAATGAAGCGGGATGAGTCCCATGAGGTCTCAAGTTCAAATCCCAGTGACTGCAAAAATCACCAGGAGATTTTTCCATCTGCCTAAGCCTTAGTGGGCAAAGTTGCCTGGTACCTATCCAGTGGAGGTAACATGTACCCATGGAATAGTCGAGGTACACTCGAGTTGGTTGCGTACCACCATCATGAAAAAGTACCTATTTTTATCTTCTAATTTTTGTTGGTCCATTTCCAATTTGCACGAGTAAATAGTAGGCTTAATACAGTTGAAACTTGAAGTAAGCTATGTCGTGTAAGTAGACAGCTAATATTTGAGTTATCAACAAGGAGAATTTCTCTCACTGCATCAAAGTCGTGACATTGTGAGATCAATGTCATGCTCAATTCATTGAAGAGGATTTGTTTTGCAATCTTTTTTGGGGGCTCTTTGGCTCTTCATTAGTAAGTTTCGTCCTTTGGTTTTTCTTTCTTGAACGGATCAATGATAATTTCAACATATACCTGGAATTCTGGCTATTTGATGCATTTTTCCCGACAATTTTAAAGCATCCACTCATGTGTCCTAGGTGTGTCATATATATATATATCCATTTGCAGTTTGGTGATAGATTCTTTAAGGCTAGAAGATAAGTGCACCAGAGTGCTATAACAAGTAATCATAAAAAGAGAAGTGCACCAGAGTATGTTCACAAAAACAACAGTGTGTGGAAAATGATAGGAAGATATAATGGATAAATTGTTGGAATAGGGCCTCTTACTAGTGTTATAATTGTAACGCCCCAAATTTCCAAGCTATGACCCGAGCCATTCTTTAAATGCATATAGACTCCAAATCCGATGATTTCTAATGTTGGATAGGTATTTAAAATAATTTCTTTCTTTGGAAAGATTTTTGGATGTGAATTAAGGTTATATGGAACTCCTAGAGTATTAAGATTTTGTGGCCTAATACCAAGAAAACGAAAGGTCATGAAGCCTTTGTTCCAACACTTCAGACCGTTCGTCAATCCAAGTTATTTGCTAAAAGTTATGCCTATTTTATTGGGTATTACGGGTTTTGCGTGATCCCCCCGCGAAGTAGATATCAGCCGCGTGACCGCGCGGTAGAGACAGTAGCTCTATTAAAGTCGCGCGAAGTAGGCAACAGCTGCGCGACTGCGCACCGGCTCCAGAATTGCTTAAGTCTTCACGTTTTAAGAGGGGTATTTTTGTCCTTTCCTCATCTCATAACCTTAACCCATGACTATTAACTTCCCCCATAAGTCATATTCAAAGAGATTTTTGATAAGTTATGACAAACTTTTCTTCTCTTCTTCCCCAAGACTTCAAGAAGCAAGATCTAAGGTTAATTCTCAAAGTTTCTTTCCTAAGTTCTACGTCAAAAGGTATGTTTGAACACTCCCTACTTCAAACTACTCATACAAGGTTCATATTCTATGATTTGTATTTTCTAAATTACGAGTTGGAGTTGAGAGATGATTTCATGAAAATTGATTCCAAATGTTCATCTCTGGTTAATTGTGTTCAAATACTTTATTATGATTCCGAAAATTGGATTATTGGTTTGAATGGGTGAATTGTCTCATATGATTTTGAAAAGGGTTTTTCCTATAAATAACGGATTTGGAAATCTATGAGTCTTTCAAAAGCTTTGGTTTAAAGTATGAACAAAGGGTATCTTTCCATCCTGGTTAAATGCTAATGATTTTGCATTTTATATGTTGTCTTATAACTTGGAGAGACTTGGATGTTGGCATTGAACGGAATGTCTTAACATAAATGAGTCTTTGGTTTTAAAGGATGAGTTAAGAGTTTTAAATGGTTAACTGTGAAATTTGGCATGGTTATAATGGCTTGCAAGTCTTGGTCTGAAGATACCAATGGGAATATGCCTTATTCGGATAACTCTTAATAAATGGAAACTTGTAAATGTTTTAATTGGGGACATAAAGAGAGTTTGGTAGTATCACCGAAAAGGTGTAAAGTCCTTGTGACTCATCACCCGAAACCACATTTGTCGACGTGGAAGGTCCCTGTCCTGAAATATGGATGACCACCGTAGGTTGTTAAATCGGAGCAGCCTCTACAATCTTTTATTTGGGAGAGTTTGGTTCGCTAGATTCTTATACTTCTCAAATCCATGCGGCATACATGGATTGGGGTCCTTAGTCGGGCGGAGGCCGGACCCATATAGCCCGTGGGTGAACACTACCTTACTCAGGATTAATGATTTTTGAAAGGTCTATGTCCAAATGCTTTGGGTCTGCTCTTATGATTTCGCCTTTCTTTTATGGTTATGTTTTATATATGTATACTGTTTACCCTTTTTCCCTGGGTTGCATGCCAGTACTCGCCGTACTGATCGTTTGGAAATATTTCTACAAAATTTGTTTTAGAATGAAATGGATCCAAAACAGACGGCAACTGTAATTACTTTGTAATTGAGGCGTCTTTGATTGATCAATTGAAAGCCAACCACTTTAGAAAAGAAAACACGTCTCTTACATAGAACTGGTTGATCAGCTTTTGTGTGCTTCGTCAGTGGCTTACTCAGTCATTAATGTATTTGGTAAATCCCAACATAATCTCAAATGTTTGTGTGCTTATTTGTGGATTAAAACATGAAATGACTTTTACACTGGTAAAATCCCTACTGTCTTTTTCCCTTGCTTAAATGAGTGTTATTTGTTCGTTGACTAATACTTCTGGCTTTGTAACCCAACAAATGCTGTAGCATCGTATCAACTTCTCTTTTATGCTTTGTGCAGACATTTAAATTAGTAAGAGGAGGGGTTTTAACACTAAAATCAATATTTAAATTTGCTCCTTTCGTTTCCCTTTTTTCCTTTCAGGTTGTCAATTGCCATGAATCAGTCCTTTACATTTTAGCACCTCTGAAATATGCTACAGTATATGGATGCTCTGATGCAACCATTGTCTTGGGAGCTGTTGGCAAGGTAGGGAATGTGAGAGTTCAGGAAGATTTTCCTTCTTAAGTTGGTATTCAGATTGTTAAAGTTTTGGTATAGTAACTTTAATCCTGCATTGCAAGCAACTCCTTGTAAAGATCCTATATATGATGTATGTATATCATGTGTTATTATTTGTTTGTTTCTCACAGTTATTCCGTTTAACTTTATGCTGTAAGAGTAGTACTATGGTTTTTTTCTGTAGCGCATTCCAATGTGTGACACTGTTATTTATGAAAAACTATCTTTGTGAAGTATCTAGAGTTCTACACATTATTTATAACTAATATTTGGTTAACATTGTCATGTACTTGAAATTGATTACTCGAATTCTATATGTTGTTTGAATTATCCTTGAATTTTGAAGTCTCAATATTCAAAGTGAACAATTACTTGAGGTGTTTAATTTTTTGCATCAAGGTATATTAGGTAACACAGTTTCCTCTACATTTATTTGTTAACTGATTTATGACTGCACTTGGTTCACCATTATGTGTCCAATTTTATATATGTGATGAATATTTTCCCTTTATAATGTCTTCTACAGGCTGTAAGAGTTGAGCATTGTGAACGTGTGCATGTAATAGCAGCGGCTAAACGTATCTGTATCGCCAACTGTCGTGAATGTGTTTTTTTCCTGGGAGTGAATCAAGCACCACTTGTTGTTGGTGATAACCATAAATTGCAGGTGAATAAGCACTTTTTATGCTGCTGGTGAATTAATTCCAGCTTCTTCTATGGAAGACCAAAACTCTAATTTATTCTTTCATGCTGGGATTCTAATGCTCACACTGTGCCATTGAATTTCAATGCACACTCAAGCTGTATCCCAAGAGTCCAAGAAGTTATATGTTTCCTTAGCTTTTTGCAATCATGAATCGTACACTAGCTGTCACGCTCCGAACCTAGGCCTGGGCAGACCAACACCCAGTGCCTTAACCTGACCGAGCGAACCCTTCTATGTGAACATGTTCATACAAAACATTTAAATGACATCACATCTAAAAGTGGAATAATATGCATGAGTCACATAAGAACAACTCTCTATCAAGTAGCGGAAATATAGAAGTAAAGGTAATTTAAAACCTTCTTTTCATAAAATAACATAAGAAATCCTTTGAACATATAAAAAGATGTAAAACCATGTTTAAGACAAATTGAGTTGATTTCAAAACATATGGCCCCGGCGTACCCAAAAAAATAAAAATACATCAGACATAAATTGGCCCCATATAAGAAGTGGGTCTCACCAACTCCAATTGAATACAAACTGATATGCTTATCAAGTAAACTTATTTTTCTAAACACCTGAACTGGCATCGTGAGATGCAACGCCCCCAACATAGTAAGAAGGGACATAAGTACATATGAAATTGTACTCGTATGTAAAGCAAACAGAATAATATAGGGCACTATAACACTGTAAAGGGATATGAGGAAAGTCATATGGAAGAATTGGACTTACCATAGCCTGATAAAGTAAATATGAGATAACATGAAAAATGGTATCCAACATTATATAAGCATAAGGAAAATGGTATCGAAAACGTAAAAGCTGTAAATAAACACAATACTCTTAGCTTGAAAATATCTTTAAATCTTTAAGCAAACCATAATGATAAACGATATCAATAATCGTAAAATCTTTAAATGGATAACATACTTTTAGCTTTAATATACATATAATCTTTCTGTAGGGAGATCCTAGTCACGGACTTCCAACAATGTGTAGCTTCGGGTATTGAATCCTTTTGCCAACCTTCAATTTGTAAGAGAGCTTCTAAAATATAAAGCATATAGCTTGGACCCCTTTTGCCCCTTTCATTAAATTATCATCTTTGACTCACATGCTCTTTTCGTAATCCTTGGTTCATTGGCCTTTGCTTTATGTTCTTGGCTCATTGGCCCTTTTCTCAATTTTTCGCTTGTAGGTCTAAATCATTAAGTAAAAACAAGGGGCTTAGCAACCTATGATATTTTGGAAACAACATATATGGCTCAAGGGTCATGAATATAATCTTGAACATCATTATAAATCTCAATTGAAAGCAAAAACATCCACTAAAACATCATGAAAAGCATATGGTAATTGGTAAGCTTTAGACATGTTACGGATAGTGAAACATCATGAAAACATTTGTAGAGCTTTTGTAAATCTTAACATTTAAATTTGTAAATATGTATGCACATGCCAGGAGGACACATTATTGTGGGAGTGAGTATCACGAGGACCTTGGTCTTAGGAATTCATTGCTAAAGATGACACTTGGGATCTTCTTACCTAAAGTACATATAACTGAAGGCTACATTCATGGAGTGTTCATGGCTTTAGAGACATTATTAGTAAGGCAATCATTGTTATCTCATGGCAACATGTGTATGTAAGGGCTAGTGTGATATTGGTGCAACTAGCTTGCCAAGGGCATATGACATTTGGTCTAAGAGAACATGTTATGAGGACCTTAGAGTCATGAAGCGATGCATAACTTGTGAGGACACCAAGAAAGGGGGGGGGGGTACATATGCATTTAAATATCCCTTGTCTAGGAGCTTTTGGAATGTGAAGTTTTTTTTATGTATAAACGTGATCTTGAAAATGTATAAGGGGGCTCATACAAGTCTAAGTGAAAGAACATATCCCGTATTCTACATATGTAGGAAGCTTTGGAAAATCATTGTATACTCATCGTAAGAAGCATATGATGTCTAGCATAGTAAGGAAAACATGGGGATTCTGGGCTGTTGAAGAACATATGCAAAGATAGTCTAGCATTTCGTAAAGATGAACTCACATTGATTCAATAACAAGAACACATCAGATAGGAGAAAACATTTTGTTGATGAGAGCATATAGGAAATCTAAGATTGAGATTTAGCCTTATATACCTTATGCTCCGACTTACAATTACTACCACAAAGGAATAATCCTTCCAAGGATCAATCTACAAGAGTACTGAGGGTAGGAACTAAGATTAATAACTTAAGAGATGAATTCCGAGGTTATAGAGGCAATCCCTCAAATACTCGGAGGGCATAGGTGAACCGAGCCCTCTGAGGGTGGGGTGTCCCAACTCCCAGCGCCTTCTACTGCTAATTCACAAAATAAAAACCTACTACAGTTCCAACCAACACAACCTCAATCCCCCTCAACACCAACACAACTCCAACACCCCAAAACCATAGGTTGCAGCTTGGACTAATGGCTTTCGAGCACCATCCCATGAGTTCTGACCTTGAAGTAACCACTAGGAGTATGAATTAAGCCCATGCAAGGGATTAGGAAAAAACATTACCTTATTGGAAGAAGAGTTGTTAAAAAAAATCTAGAGTCTTGAACCATAGAGGTAATTCCTTGATGTTAGTTGAATTTTGCTTTAAGTTACTGTAATAATTTTTAGTTTAATAAGTTGTTTAGTTTTAAGGTCCTTATCAAAAAAAAGTTGTTTAGTTTTAAGATAATTTGAATTTTAAATTCTATTAGATAGACTAATTTGTTGAGATATTTAGTTTGTTTTGAATTTTAAATTATATAGATTTTGTGTTTTAAGTTGGTTATTTAAAGTCCTCTTGTGATTAATAAAATTATAGAGAGGCATTTTCAGCCCTTTTTTGCTGCCCCATTTTAAAAAAAAACCAACAATGGTATTAACGGCCTCTTTGATCTTATGTGATTTGTGAGTTCTGTAGACAAAAAGTTCGAGTCGAGAAAATTATATCCAGGAATGGAAAAATATCACAACAATTGTATCTATTGATTTCAAAATATGAGCATTACAATCTTTATGAATCATCCGATTCGTCTTTTCGAATATAAATTCAAGGGCTCTTGAGCTTGATCTTGAATTTTGAACTTCATCTTGACTTGTACCTTGGACCTTGGATTCAAGGGCTTTTGGGCTTGTTCTTGAATCTTGATGAACTTGAACTTGACTTGTACTTCAAATTCAAGGGCCTTTGAGCTTGTTCTTGAATATTGTGGTCTTGATCTTGATCTTGATCTTGACTTGTACTTTGATTTCAAGGGTCTTTGAGCTTGTTCTTGAATCTTGTGGTCTTGATCTTGACTTGTACTTGAATTCAAGGGCTTTTGAGCTTGTTCTTGAATCTGGTAGTCTTGATCTTGAATTCTTGAACTTGTAGCTTGTAGAGAAATCTGCGACGTTTGATCCACGAGCTCTCTTTGGCTTCTTGTTAGAATTTTGGTGTGATTTCTGAATTATGAGAACCCCTATTTATAGTTGTAGAATAGAGGAGTTATGATGAAAACAATTTTTCCTTCGGTCAGTTAGATTTAAGTGACATGACGATATATGGTTGGTCGGACACATTACTTGTACAAGTAACACATTTTTATTGACCTTTGATTGGGATAGGAATGCCATGTCATTTTGACACGTGACATGATCCTATTGGCTTCTTTGTGTGACTTGGCTTGCCATGTCATTTGACATGTGGCACCAAACTAGACCTCTAGGATGAGATGACATTGGACTTAGCAGAGTGGGCTCATCTATTGTAGTCCAAATTAATGAATTTGGACTTTAATTAAATCCATATTTATTAGACTTAAATAATTAACCCAATTATATTAATCCATAATATTTATTTGGACTAATATATTCATGAATTTAGTATAGTTCGAAATCATTTTATAAATTTACATGTCTTGATCCAAGATTTTTGTTTCTTTTAAATAGCATAACATTAAATTACTACTTCAAGTCTAGTCTTCAAAAGATAAAATATTTCGACAAGACTTAAAGCAGGGGACATTTGTAATCATTTAAAATTTATAAATATAAATTTATAAAATAATTTTGAATTATATTAAATTCATGAATATATTAGTCCAAATAAATATTATGGATTTATATAATTGGGTTAAATATTTAAGTCTAATAAATATGAACTTAATTAAAGTCCAAATTCATTAATTTGGACTACAATAGATGAACCCACTTTGCTAAGCCCAATGTCATCCTATCTTAGAGGCCCAGTTTGGTGCCATGTGTCAAATGACATGGCATGCCAAGTCACACAAATAAACCAATAGGATCATGTCACGTGTCAAAATGACATGTCATTCCTATCCCAATCAAAGGCCAATAAAAATGTGCCACATGTACAAGTGATGTGTTCCGACCAATCAAATATCGTTATGTCACTTCAATCTGATTGGCCAAAGAGAAACCTATTTTCATTGTAATCCTTTATTCTAAAACTATAAATAGGGGTTCTCATAATTCAGAAATCACACCATTATTTTAACAAGCAGCCGGAGAGAGCTCGTGGATCAAATGTCGCATATTTCTCTACAAGAATTCAAGCATTCAAGTTCAAGAACGATTCAAGATCAAGACCACTAGATTCAAGAACAAGCTCGAAGCCCTTGAAATCAAGATCAAAGTTCATTAAGATTCAAGAACAACCTCAAAAGCCCTTGAATCCAAGAACAAGTTCAAGATTCAAGATCAAGCTCAAGAGCCCTTGAATTTATATTCGAAAAGACGAATTAAAGGAATCATTGAGATTGTAACACTCATATTTTGAAATCAATAAATACGATTGTTGCGATATTTTTTGGTCCTGATTATTATTTTCTCAACACGAATTTTATTGTCTACAAGTTCTTATAGAACCATTTTTAACCCGTCAGGGCTACTTTTAACCCACGAGGGCTATTTTTCAACTCATTTTAACCCGTAAGGGCTATTTTCAACTCATGCTTTTTCAACGCATAGGCTACTTTCAACCAATTTTTAACCTAAAAAAAGTGGCAAGCAACACTCTCTTTTTCAATGCCTCACAAATTTTCACCGATGAAAACTATCAAATTTGGTCGGTCAGAATGATATCTTATTTTGAAACCTATAATTTATGGATTATTGTAATGGAAAAACGATTCTTACGATGAAAAGAATTTAGCATCAACTGCCAAAGCAGAAATTGAAGAAGAACATTTTTTCAATTGCAGTAACTAAAGAAGGGGAAGAGTGTTGAATTTTGCTTTTAGTTACTACAGTAATTTTGCAGTAACTAAAAGGAAAATTCAGTACTCCTCCCCTGTTTTAGTTACTGCAGTAATTTTGATCAAAGGAAGATTGGTGGAAAAACATTCCTGCTTGCATCTGGTGGACACTATGGAAAGAAAGGAATGAGAGATGTTATGAAGGGAAGGTTATCAGTTCACAGATGAGATGTCCAAGTCTTTTTTTTTTTTTGGTGTAAGCAAGATTTAGTGGGGGAAGTAGATAATCTAGAGGAATTTATAGGCCAATTGTAAATATTTGGATGTTTGTTTTTGGATTTGAGAAAGATGGCACCCCCTGGGGGTTTGTAAGTCCCCCCTAATCAGTTTCTTGAGGAGTCCTTTTGTGTGAATACAAAGTTGCCTATTTCCAAAAAAAGTTAATGCAGTAATTTTCAGTTTAATATGTTGCTTAATTTTAGGATAATTTGAATTTTAAATTTCTATTAGATAAATTAGTTTGTTGAGGTATTTTAGTTTGTTTTGAATTTTAAATTATGCAGATTTTGTCTTTAAAGTTGGCTATTTAAAGGCCTCTTGTGATTAATAAAATTATAGAGAGACATTTTCAATCCCTTTTTGCTGTCGCATCTTTAAAATCCAACAATGTTGCTAGAGATTGAAGAGGGAATGGTGTTAGAATTGTGTATTAGGTGAAGAAATAACTAAGAATCCATGGAGATAACTTACCTTGATGTTGTAGGACTTGTAAGAGAGGAAAGTGAAAAATAAGTTTGGGACGTCCAAAAATGAATGAAAATGAAGTGAGAATCGAGTTTTATAACATCTGGACGAGCCCATCTGCGGAGCAATATGCTGGCCACATATTGGGGTATGCAGCCGCATATGCAACATACTTCCTAACTGAATGTTGGGAAATTTTGGGCCAATATGTGCTTGAAAATGCGGCCCGCATATCAGAATATGAGTCGGCATATCACATTATGCGGAACGCATACTGCTCTACAATCTTCAGGTAAAATGATCATAACATTTTGCTCCAAACACGGATTGATGAACCGTTTGATTTGTTGGAAAGAAGACTCATAGAGTTTTAATTTGATTGGTAGAACACCCTCTAATTTCTTGTAGATTTGGAGATACACTCGTTTGAAGTCAGACCATGTACGAGATCATTGGAAACAATCGACCGTAGTGCACCTTTCAACTTGATCTTTTGTGCTAAGGTTCTCCTTGACCTTTAACCTTATTTAAACACTTCAAATAGCTTCATATATTGGTTCCTTGATATATTTAGCCACTTACCATGTTCTCTCGAGCTCGAAAAAATTCATTGGCGTATGACTAGTCGTACTTTGGCATAGAGATACAGGGTGTTACACTAGCATTTATTCTTATGATTTGTATGATGAATGTAAAACAACTAAATACCAGCAGTTGTAGGTATTGGGTCAGTTTTTCACTGTTGGATATGTGCAAGGAAGAACATTGTATCAAATGGACACTGGGCAGATTCCTTATGGACCATTCAGCACTTGGTTTAGGTAGTCTGAGGTCACCTTCTCATGTCAAGTATAAGCACCTGATCATACTAACAACAACAGCAACATACCCAGTGTAGTCCATAAAGTAGAAGCACCTGATCATGGGACTGTTTCTGTCATGTGCCAAAAACATGTTGAAAGCGCAACCGGTTAGATGTTGTGCATCCAACACAGTTTTCCTCTCAAATCTCTTACTGCACACCTGTAACGGATTTAAGTGTGTTGCAAGTGTATGTCATTGTTATTCTAATGCTATTGAGAGGCTTGAAATATTATTTGGTCTGTGGTAATTTTTTAGAAATGGTGGAGCACTAGAGATAAAAAATTATGTTTTGGATTTCACAATATTTGATGGAGGGAAATGTGTGTTAAGTGGAATAGATTGGCAATGCAATTGAGAAGTTTGGGATACTAAACTTTAGCATGAGGTGTATATGAAGTGCCAAAGATGAAAATCTTTACTGTTTGAATTCTTTGTATATTCTACTTTTATATTACCAGGTTACTGGACTCTGTTTAACAATTAACAAGTTGCTACAGAAAGAGAAGTCTAAGCAGTGATATTTTCCCAAGACAGAGAAGGATAGCCTAGTGGAAATGGCTTTCCAATTCCAACCATGAGACTTAGAGTTTGGGTCACCAATGGAGTAAATTGGGAAAATTCCACTGTTTGGCTTCTGGTTAGTGGGGTTTACCATAGCAATAAAAGAAGCTGTGATTTTTGCTGCACTGGAATACCCATGACATTACATTTTTACCACCCATCTAATAGCCGGCTTTGAAATACATGGTACATCTCAGCAGATTTAATCTCTCTGCAGTGGTTTTATTGGATACATATTTCTATTAAGAAGTGTTCTTGACTTGGTGGCTCTTCTATTTAAACCACACATTAAGAATACTATGTCAAATACGAACAAAGAAACTTCTGACCTATAAGCCTAATAGGCAACATTTACAAGATTATTGCAAAAGTCTTAAGTTAGAGGCTGAAGAGGGTGATGGTAAAATTGGTTGCTTATCAACAAATGGCATTCGTAAAATGGAAGGCAAATAATGGATAAGATGCTAATAGCCAATGAAGCAGTAGACTCAACACAGAAACAGGAGAAGCCTGGCAGAAAGCGTTTGGCAATGTGAACTGGAACTTCTTACTAAACATGTTACAACAAATGGGATTTGGAGTGCGATGGATTAAATGGCTGAGATTCTGCATATCTATATTGTCAGATTCTCAGTCATCATCGATGGTTCTCTGGAAGGATTCTTTCTTGCTCAGATACTGACAGGGTGACCCCCTGTTATCTTTCTTTTCATAATACCTATGGAAGGTTTGAACAGCATGGTCAAAACAACCAAACTTAATGGTTAGATTAAAGACTTTGAGGTAGCCATGAATGAACAAAACAATCAGGAGATTACACATCTTCAATATGTTGATGACACCTTGATCTTCTGTGACGCAGAAGTTGAACAACTGATGATATTGAGAATTATAATGGTTCTCTTTGAAGGCATTTCTGGGCTGCATATTAATTGAAGAAAGAGTCATCTTTCCCGAATTAATGAAGTATCAAATGTGAAGTGTTTGAACTGATCCTGGGGGGAGAGATGGGGACTCTTCCCACTACTATCTAGGCATGCAGCTGGGGGCCAAGTGAAGACCTACTGGAATATGGAAACATTGTCCGGGAGAAATGTGAGAAAAAGCTCTCAAGATGGAAGTGCCAATATTCTGTATTAGACTCTCTGCCAACCTATATGATGTCCCTTTCTATCATTCCTGTGGGAGTCGCTCAAAGACTGGACAGCATAAGAAGGAACTCTCTGTGGCAAGGTAAAAAAGAAAAAAAGGTCTATCACCTGGTTAAGTGGCAAGAGGTAATTCTCAGTAAGGCTCAAGGTGGATTGGAATTAGAAACTTGAAGAATCACAGGAAATCCCTCACATTGAAGTAGTTCTGGATGTACTCTCAAGACCCTCAAAGTTTATGGAGCATGGTGATTAAAGTCATATATGAGATAGAAGACAACTGGATCACTAAACCAATCAACTCAACTTGTGGAGTTAGTCTTTGGAGGTCTATAAGGGTATTATGGCCTGGTCTAAAAAACCAAGTCTCTATCAGAGTGCTAAATGGTAGACTTACTTCCTTTTGGAATGATAATTGGCTGGGAAATGGAGCTCTGGAAGATTTATGCTGTCATATATGCTCTAACTCATCACCAACAGAGATTCATAGCTGAAATGTGGTCACATCAAGGTTGGGAACTGATACTTAGAAGAGACTTGAACGAATGGGTCATGAATAGAATGATTGAGTTCTACAAACAACTGGATAGTTTCCAGGAACTCAGAATGGACACGACACTCTGAGATGGCAAGGACATAGTAGTGGGAAATTCAGTGTTAGTGTAGCCTACAAAATGATTAACCAACGAAGAACTCAAGTCACCAACTGGCCCTGGAAACATATTTGGAAGACCCAGATACCATACAAAGTTGCACGCTTCTCTTGGTTATTGGCAAAAGAAGTTGTGCTCACACATGGAAATTTAAGCAACAAGAAGAAGTGGACTCGCTGCTCAAGATGTTTTCTTTTTGAAAAGGAAGTGGACATAGTTAAGTCACCTATTCTTGCACTGTAGGATAACTAATCAGTTATGGAAGATCTTCATTATTCTCAGAGGCATTGTCCATTGCACTGTAGGATAACTAATCAGTTATGGAAGATCTTCATTATTCTCAGAGGCATAGCCTGGACAATGCCTAGAAAGATTACTGAAGCTCTCTTTTGGAGTTGCTCACATGGTCCCTGCTTGCATTTGGTGGGAAATTTGGAAAGGAAGTGACTCTAGATGCTTTGAGAACAGCAGCCATGCAGTGCAGAAGATCAAACTTCAACTGTATTAAGCTCTTCTGTTTTTGGTGCAACCAAATCTACCCTGAGAATACTATATCTATCCTAGACACATTAGATTCCTGTTAGAGCAGTAGAATGGTTTCTCTCTTTTGCTCACTTGTATATATGGTTTCAGTACAACCCATGTACTGTTTTGTGTCTGATACATACATGTTACCTTCTCAAAAAACAAAAACAATAAAATTGAAAGAAATATTCTCCCAAGTTGTCTGGGGCTCTGTTGATACATTTCTTCTTGTTTTATAATCAGATGTAAGAGTTGACAGTGGAGTGTTTTTTCCTCATTATATTCATTGTTAGTTGCCAGACGTCCATACTATTGATTGTGAGTTAATGTTCCGTGGAATCTTTTTAGATTTTGGAGTGCCCTACATGCTTAATGGTTTTCATCAGGTTGCTCCATACAATACTTTTTACCCTCAACTGGAGGAGCACCTAAATGGAGTTGGTATCGACCCAGCCATCAACAAATGGCATGAACCCATGGCTCTTGGTGTTGTTGATCCCCATGATTCACTGTCACATCCTGCAGGTGTCTCTGATGTGCAGACTGAATCTGCCAGCCGTGTAGACCCTGATCAATTCATTAACTTTCTGGTATGTTTGGACAAACTAGAGACAAGTTCATGTTTTGAGTTTCATTTCCCAATTCCCATAGTATTACTTCCATTTCCGTTCGTGTTTCCCTGTTGTAAGTTTGCCGAAACTGAGCTCCCTATTCTCTCAAGAAAAAAGGGTCTGTTGCTCTGATGATTATATTCTTATTGAATTGCTTCTACATGCTAATATGGAAATATCTCCATGTCACAGATTCCGAACTGGTCTGAAGGTGAGCAATCTGGGTCAACAAAAGACAATCCATTCCCTTTACCTGATGCTTTCCTGGCATCGAAGCAGAGAAATGTATGATGAAAAACTAACTCCTATTTTCTTATTGAAAGAATTTATAATCTGTGTTTACTATGGCATCATTGTTCTTATATCTTCACTAAAGTCCATTCCATGTTCTAATGGTTTAGTTGAATTGTCGAACTTTTGCCAAATTACCATTCGTACTTGTCCTTTCAGCATAAAAACTTGGAAGGTCTTAAGCAGATTTTGCGGGAAGCTGACCTTGAAGAGAGCCGGAAAAAGGAATTAACAACAGCTCTTCATGGGTGCTTTAAAGACTGGTTATACGGTAATTGTGATGGATTAATCATCTATGTAATGGAAACTAGTTTGCACCTTCTCTCTCACCTGTTCTCCCATGATTTGACAGCTTCAGGAAATATACGGCAATTGTACTTTCTTCAAAATGATTAGAGTTCTACATAGATCATAATGCAGTGTTGCAAGGAGTAGCAGAAACACTCGACTTTTCCTGTAGATTTCAGTTTCAACCATGGAAGTTCCTCTTTTGCCATTTCTTTTGGAGGCAGCTGGGAGTTTAATGCTATTGCCTGTGCAGCAATGAACAAGTTCACACTGTTGTAACTGTAGTGCAGATTTTAGTTAGAATGGCTTCTGTGTTGTATTCTTTCAAGCAAAATACATTTTTCATTTACTAATACAGTAGCTTGTATTTCTTTTTTTTATAAAAAAATTAGGTTCTTCATTTCTCCCAAGTTACTCTGTTATGAAATTTAGCATTTGTTTGCTTTGGCTGTTGGGGTTCCTGTATACAATTAAGAGGTGCTGAAGTGAAGCCAATATTCTGTAGAAGTGATCGCAATCAATGTGAATTCTAAATGCAGTTGTGTTTATGTTCAAACTTTGTTTTCATGGAACTTGCATTTGTTCCCCTCCCCTGAGTGGCTTATGATTATTCTTGACTTTAGGTTGCTAATTGCTATAGCATTTAATATTTGCTGTTGTGCATCTCTTATGTTATCCATGGATGAGATGCACAGGTCAACTCATTAACAAGGTGGAGACTGAATTCTATGACTTTTATATCCTAATCCGTTTTTGAACGTGAAACTTACATTCTGCTTGTGATATCTAAAATTCTTATCTTGATACATTTATAACTTAGTGTGTCATGAACCAACTATGCATCATTATGGTTAGCTTTGTGGATTTCATTCGTACCAGGTTACACATAAGTTGTCAAAACTCCGTTTTTATTACCTAGCTATTAAGTGAGAAAATCAAGAGTAGATGTCAAATTTACAAGTAGACCTGAAGGATGAAATTGATATCTGTATTTAGATGTTATCTTGTTGCTCTTGCTTAGTATTTTTTTTTTATAGCTTTTGCAATATTTTATTGATGCGTTGAGGGTAATTTACATTAGTGGCATCTCATTTCATTATGGTATCTTAAAAGTCAAAATAGTTTTTTTACATTAGTGGTATATCTTGTTATATCCTTTTAAAATCATAATATTATTTGTGAAAAAGCATAATGTTTAAATGGAGGATAAAGTATAGTTGTGGAAAAAGTATATCTATATTGAGTATCTTAAATTTCTTGGGGGGGGGGGGGGGGAGGAGGGGGGAGGGATGGGGAAGAAACTATCTAGAGAAAATTGAATAAAAGGTGTCTTGGTTTTGTTTTTGGTGACACTTTGACCAAGAAAGGGTCAAACCCACTTAAAAATGTAATTAAGTTGAGACCATATTAATATTTTCAGAACTTTCTAATCCTTTATAAAATACTAAAAAAACACTACATTTTTCAACTACTCTAATTCTAACCAAACCATTTTAAAAAAAGTAAAAGAAAATAAGATTCAAAAGTTCTTCTCTCCAATGTTCTTCTCTTCTTCTTCTTCCGTAGAAAATTCGACCATCAACAAATATTCTCATTCTCTTCCTCCTCATCTCCGACCGCCACTGTCTCTTTCTGAACTAAACGTCGGCTTCGACTGTCACTCTTCTTAAAATGGGTTAGTCGTTTTTTTTTGAAAGATTTTAGAATTTTCGAACAACAAACTCTTGATACTAAGTTCTTTTCTTGGGTTATTGAACAAGAAACCGTTCTATAGATGTGAAAATTGAATAATGATACCTATTATTTCTTATTTTTGAAAGAAAATCGACAAACCCAAAAAAAATTCTAATTTTGAGGAAATGTATATGTATTGTTGTGGTTCAGTGAAAAGTCATTTTTTGTTGCTATTGTTCTGACCATTTTGTTCATATGATTGTAGAAATATAATTTGTTCAGTTGTACAACATATATTTCATTTGTTGAAAGAAGTGTCATATGTTGCAACATATTAGTGATATGTTGGAACATGTCACCTATGTGTTAGAGCAAAAGAATGGTCATATGTAGTAACAAATTACTTATATATTGAAATAGAAGATTCATCTATGGCAACAAAAGATTCATCTGTGTCAACAAAAGGTTCATTTGTGGCAACAAAAGGTTCATCTGTGTCAACAAAAGTATAAATTGATATCTGTGGCAACATATATAATCTTTGTTGTAAAAAATCACACAATTATCTGCATGTGCCCCAACATAAAGGTGATATGTGGCAACATATGTCACTTTGAATTGACATATGTTGCAACTTGCCAAAATTTTAAAAAAAAATTAAAAAGAAAGAAAAATACATTCATCTATATAAAAGGCACTTGGGGACGAACGACGCTTCATATTTAAAAAAATCAACTTTTTGTTTCTCTTTCTCTCTCTTCTATTTCGTTTCTCTTCTCTCTTCTCTCTCTCTCTCTCTCTCTCTCTTGTTTCTTCATTATTTCTCCATAGATCTACTTGTTGTTGTGATATTTTCTACAACATAGAGTGTAATCTGTTGTAGTTTCTGTGTCTCTACAATGGTTCCAACTGTCTCATCGTTGTCGCTCATTCCTTTTATCGTCGATATCTTCTCAGGTAAAATTAAATTAGGATTTTAAAATATTTACTGATATTAAATTAGGAGGAATTTAGTGATTAATGGTGGTTGTTATTCCTTTTTTTGAAATATTATCTGATTTCGAAAAGCTTCAATTTGTAGTTGGTTGGTTAGGGTTTAGGGAGGGTTTTGTGGTTGGTTGGTTGGTTCATGTGTGGTATTGAATCGTATTTGGAGTTTTGTGAGGGGTGATGTGTTATTGTTTTTGTTGATGTGTGTTGTGTTTGGTTGTTGTTATTTTTGTTAAGAAATATCTGATTTTGTGGTTGGTTGTTGACAAATTTTTGCAGATACAAATAGAATGCCTCTTGTCAAAAGAAAAATTGTAGTAACAACTGAAGTAATTCCCCTCTTGAAATTCTCCATGAAGTTGATGTAGAGGAAGAAGGACAAGAAAAAATTGAGGACGATGAAGAAAGACAAGATAAAAATGAAGCTGATGAAGAAGGACAATAAAAAATTGAGAATGAGAAAGAATGACAGGATAAAAATAAAACTAAGGAAGAAGAAAGTGAAGAAAAAATTAAGGATAAGGAACATAAACAAGAAAAAAAAGAAGTTGAGGAAGAATAAGGAAAGAATAGAAGTTGAGGAAGAAGAAGAAAAAAATAAAGTTGAGGAGGAAGAAGAAAAAAAATGAAGTTGAGGATGATGTTGTCAAAACTGTCAATACACACACTTTTCTTGTGCATTTCCAGCCAAATGCTACTGGTGATAGCATTATAAGGTTAGCCCTGAAAAAATCTTTCGACTCCTTCAGGAAAATACTCCGGGAGAATGATTTGGAAGATTTTTTTAGGAATAGTTATTTTGGGCAATATCTTGATTTGCCTTTGAATAATAATGCACATTTTCAAATGAGCATTGTCTATGAACTTCTGAAAATAAGGTTCATGTTTGAGAATAATGAAAAGAAAGATGAGGTTTTGATTAATTATTGTGGCATGCCACTCTTCTTTGGCAAAAAGAAGTTTGCCATAGTTACAGGTCTAAAATGTCATTCTCCTTCTCAGCCAACTTACATGTTAATTGTTGGTGGGCCAATTATGGGTTGGGGTCCGCCCATGGAAATGGAACAGTTTGTATTGTGTTGCAACTTATTCGTATTCTGTTGCAACTGATTCATATTCTGTTGTAATTTTTGTAAATTTTGTTGAAACTATTTCATATTCTGTTGCAACTTTTGAACATTATGTTGCAAATTTTGTAAATTATGTTGCCACATATATCAATTAGATGGATACATTAATTAATAAATTGAGTAATTTAGTAATTAAAAATGTTAAATTGAACCATATTTTATTACATTAGACCATAATTTAGCAATAAAAAATTACTATAACACTATGTATAACGATTCTTTATTGTGTTATATCACTATCATATGGAATTACTTAGTCATTAGATGATGAACTAGTGGTATAATACTATATGAATTGAATAATTGATAAATTTGATGAAGGTTATTGCATTAGACCATAATTTTATAATTAGACATGCTATAACACTATATATTAGTGTTACATGTTGTATTAGGTCACAGTTTAATATAATTAATATCAAAAATCACATGTAAGTTTATCCATATGTTGCAACATATAACCTATCTGTGGTAATTTCAACACAAAATTGACCATATATTCCAACAGAATATACATATGTTGTCATATATGTCAATTTGATGGATGTACCCAATGATAAATTAAGTAATTTAGTAATTAAAAATATTAAATTGGACCATATATTATTACATTAGACCATAATTTAGCAATAAAAAATGCTATAATACTATGTATAACGATTCTCTATTGTGTTATATCACTATCATATGAAATTACTTAGTCATTGGATGATGAACTAGTGGTATAATACTATATGTATTGAATAATTGATAAATTTGATGAAGGTTGTTACATTAGACCATAATTTTGTAATTAGACATGCTATAACACTATATATTAGTTTTACATGTTGTATTAGGTCAAAATTTAATTGAATTAATATAAAAAACCACATTAAGATTATCCATATGTTGCAACATATGACATATCTGTGGTAATTTGAACACAAAATTGACCATATGTTCCAACAGAATATAGATATGTTGCCACAAATGCCAATTTGATGAATGTATTAAATGATAAATTAAGTAATTTAGTAATAAAAAATATTAAAGTGGACCATATTTTATTACATTACACCATAATTTAGAAATAAAAAAAATGCTATAACACTATGTATAACGATTCTCTATTGTATTATATCAGAATCACATTGTATTACTTAGTCATTGGATGATGAACTAGTGGTATAATACTATATGCATTGAATAATTGATAAATTTGATGAAGGTTGCTACATTAGACCATAATTTTTTAATTAGTCATGTTATAACACTATATCTTAGTGTTACATGTTGTATTAGGTCACACTTTAAATAAATTAATATAAAAAACACATGTAAAGTTATCCATATGTTGCAACATATGACCTATCTGTGGTAATTTCAACACAAAATTAATCATCTGTTCCAACATAATATACATATTGTCACGCTCCGAAGCTACCCCAAGGACGCGGACACGGGACCTAGAGTCGTGAGCGACCCCAAGCTAACCCTGAGCTGACATATTCTAAGCATACTAAATAAACTGAAGTAAAGAAATACTGTGCGGAAGCTAAATCATGAGATAAACTGAAATGATGGGGAATACCCATAAACTATCTTGATATATAAAACTGAGAGTTTAACAACAACTGAAAGGTCAAACTCAAATGCTAAAGCTGATTCTAACTATGTCTGAAATAAGCCTCTACTGACTAGAAATGCTGGGACATGCCCCAGCTAGATCTAGCAAAAAATGAAACTAAAGACTAAAAGCAAAAGAAACATGTCTGTCGTCCTCAGAGAATGAGGACTCACCACTAATACTGCTGAGCTGGATCGGGAACCGATCTATGCGTGATCTGGAAGCTGAGAACTTGAACCTACATCACGAGAAGATGTAGCGTAGAGTATGCGTCAGTACTTGAAAGACACTGAGCATGCAGGATAGAGTAAAGCTGAATAATAACATAACTGAACAAAGTATATAACTGAGCAATGATATGATATAAGCATGGTACTATACTGAGAATACTGAACATGAACTAACTGAATGCAATGACCAAGTTTATAACATGCTGAGACTGAAATGTGACTGTAACTGATAACATGGTCAATGCAATAGAATCTGACTGTGAGGGAGCTACTAATAACCGACATAAAACCACATGAGCTTAATGTGGAGTCCGATGTATACGCCCCATCGAGAGGACCCAATATACCTTGCCAGAGGTATAGAGGCATGACTGGCGTGATCATTGAAATGATGCCCACAGAGGGGACTTACAACCTACGGGGGAACGTAGTTATGAGACTATGAAGGTGACTGACCCTAGTCCAACTCGGTATTAAGTCTACCCCCAACT
>JAJONR010006238.1:0-26598 GCA_029582245.1 Solanum etuberosum | reverse complement strand
AAAGGATCATGATATAGCTTCTTAGCTTGGTTTCGAGATGGTGGTACAGTCGATATAATACTACTTCTGTTTAGCTCACCTAGCAAGCTGTGTCGAAGGCCGTTACAGCCCGTGGAGTTAAGGGCGCCAAAGGCCGCAAAACAGTTAGAACCGCTAGTTCTGAGCTCGACAAGAAGTACGTATTGTTATCTTGACAGGCCCTTTGCTCGGGTAAAAGATTACCATACAGCTATCAACTGTATACATGATCTTGCATATTTTTGTTCTTGTTCTTGAATAAGGATATTAAATGACCACGAGTCTGGACGGCTTGGCGGACTACCACCATACCCCTAGATCCTGCGATTAACTAAGATTTCGTTATGGATGAAGGATCTCACTTTCATTTTTATGTTTTTATGTAGCTAACATGATCAGTTGTTAGATAAATATAACAAATTTGTTTACTTGTACAAGATTTAGGATTAAAATGGTCACTTTCCTCATACATTAAAGACTGTCTCAATTATATGGAATATATGAAAAATCACTTTATTTCATATATTAAGAATTATTTTAGCTACGTGATATATATAAAAAATTAAAATATTTTTTTTTTGAAAAAAATATACATTAAAACCATTTCCACTATATAATATATTTTTCTATACATTAAAAGAGGGAGCTTCAACATGTTAGTTTTAAGTCACTTAATTTTTTTTTGAGGGTATTATGATCTTTAAACATTTGCGAGATTCGCTTTCTTATCCTTTATGTTTATCTATTTAGACCTTATCTATAACTCTAAAAAAGGGTAACATTTTCCTCTTAAATTACAAATGATGCCCTAAGGCGAAATAGTGGGACCATGGAACGTTCCAAACTGACACATTGACATAACACTTGTCAATTGTGCTCTAATAATCTCCATATATTTTCCATTTTCATTTTGATTTGGTGAAAGATAATTATTTGTTTATACAAAATTAATACTTTAAATTGTGTAAATTACCATACTTTAATTAGCTTCATATATTTTTCATTTGAATTTGGTGAAGGATTATTATTTATTCATACCCAGTGTATTTAAAGTGAGTGTGGAAATACATTATAATTAAATAATTTAATGAAGTAATATGTATATCAGTTAATCACAATTGAATAATAGAACTTTATTTATAAAAAACACATGTCATATACTCTTTCTTCCATTTTACATAAAGTACTAATAATTTAGAAAAAATGGCAAATAAAAATATTTTTATTTAAAATAATTAATAAAATTAATTCGTAATGTGTTTTTGGTAAAAAAAATAAAAAAATAAAATAAGAATATTGATGACTATTGAAAAAAATGAATCATCTTTCACTAATATATAAATAGTAATACTCTATATGTGTATAAAATGTCACTCTAAGTATCTAATGGTATAATGTTTCCATGAGTATAAACAATTTATCATTTGACAATCATCCGCTATTCATGAATCTAGAGCGTATTCAACTTTTAGTATGCAATACTATGAGTATATCATTAATAATTACTTAGGATGTGTTTGGTAAGATTAAAAATATCATTAAGAAATGATTCTAGGAAAATAAATATGTTTCTTACTTCTTCTTTTTTGTGTTTGATAGGTAAGCAAAAATTATTATCCTAAAAATATTTGTATATAATTTAGACAAATACTATGAGAGGTGGAGTAGAGGGTAGGGGTGTGTGTGGTGGTGGGGATTCTTATGGGGAACTCCATATTATGGGATAGAGATGAGGTGTGTTGAAAAATGAGGAAGACATTATCAACGTAGAATGTCATATGTGGAACTTGTTTTTCATACGTCTATTATAGAAATCATTTCCTCATTTCAAAATAACAAAAAACTTATTTTCTAGAGAAAATATTTTGCAAAGATTTTAACCGATCAAACATAAAAAAAATCAACATTTTACATACCGAACACTCCCTTAGATTCATCAAATTTCTTTTCTCCAATTTCACGTGAAAACAAACTTCAAAAGAAAGAATAATATTTAGTATAACTTACATAAATCCCATAGTGTAAGACCTAAATTACATCTTATCCTTACTCTTTTTTATTTTACAAAAAATTCTTAAAATATCAGCCATCTGGATACATAACTGGTTGTTCTGATACATTAATTGTGATACATTAAATATATGTCTTGCGCTTAATATGAAATATTAACGTAAAATTGATTTTCATTTCCCCTATTCATGCAAAACTGATTGATATCAATCCATTCCAATCTGTAACAGATTCACAAAATTCAAAATTTAATTTTTCATCTTCTCCATCAATTCGAAATCATGAAAAAATCCAAATTACTCAATCAAAGTGGTTGATACAAGATAAATATATCAATTTTGTTGAAGAATTTAGGTAAGCGAGGTGATTTAGGAAGGTTACAAAAGTGATGGAATTGTTGTTGGACAAACCATTTCATTTGTGAATCTCAGATCCGCAAGAGAATCAAAGTTCCAAAGTATTATTGTCAAAAAGAAAAAGGCCTAATCTTGAAATTGTGGAAGAATCGCCAAAAGGATCAATCGCGGATAGTGAAAACAATATTGGTTCGATAAATTTGCTGATTAGTCTGATGGAGACATGCCTTCAACTGAACTCTGATGATGATATGGAAATGTAAATGCAATTCTGACAGATTTAGTGACCAAAAACACTAATGCTATAGCTAGATATGAAAGTACCAGTATACAAAGAAAGAGTATGTAGATATGACCATACATCATAGAAGGGAACTCATCGAAGATCCTCTCAATTTTTATTTAAAATTTTCAAAAAATTTATGAGATTCAAAATTCTTGTCCCAGTTCATCGAAGATCCTTTCAATTTTATTCAAAATTATCAGAATTTTTGAGAAGATACATCATGAATATCTTCGTTAGTCTATATTTGGAGGTGAAGAAACATGAGCCGGAATTTGCAATGTATCTACTATGCATTGATACAACACACAAAACGGTTGGAGAGATGTTTTGTAGTCAATTTTTTTATTTGTGATCTCGAGATGGATATATTACTCATGATACATTTCTATTTAAAAATATTTAGTAAATTGTTAAGTATTGTAATCCTACCTGATACATTAAAGTAGTAAAGGTTGACCATAAGGTGTTTTGTTTTAGATCGATATATTACCATGTGATGGTTATTACGTATCAGATACATGTAATGTTAATTTGTATGAATGGATCATGACCAAAGTTTTTTGATTTATTTTTTTGATGGATATATTACTCATGATACATTATTATTCCTTAAATATTTAGTAAATTACTAAGTACTACAATCCTACATATACATTAGAGAAGTAAAGATTGAGTGTAAAGTGTTTGGTTTTATATCGAAACATTATTGTGTGATAGATATTAAGTATCAGACACATGTAGTGTTAGTTTGTATGAATTTATCATTGCCAAAGAATGGACATTTAGCATAAATTTGTATAAATATATCATGGCCATTAATGTGTGTCAGATACGTGTGATACAAATTAGTCATTAATATGTATCAATTATAGTACGTTATGATTTATGTATCAAGATTATTATTGGGTAATCTTGATACACAACAAAAAAACTGATTTATTACTATCTATATCCTTTTAAAATTAAAAAATATTGAAGATACATTATAGAATTTGATATATTGTAAATGATACATTAGACATTACTTATGTATCAAGTACATAAGTATTGAACATGAAACCCACTAGTCGAATATTCAACAATATTAGGGTTATGTATCAATGTAATAAATATATACATGATACATTGCATAAAACATAATCCATTGTAGCATTGATGTATCAGAAATTTCATACTACTAACAAAGGCTAATATTAGGATTACGTATCAATGTAATAAATATATACATGATACATTGCATAAAACATAATCTATTATAGCATTGATGTATCAGAAATTTCAAACCACTAACAAAGGCAAATTTAAGAAACAAAATAAACAAGATACATTTAGAATCTGTAACTTTGGTAAAGATGGGCGTGAAGATGCATTCTTCTTCGATTTTGCCTTCTCCAACTCAAGATTCTTCATGAATAATGGATCGTTTCTTTGTTTAGATCTAATCTTCATCATTACAATCAAAGACACGACATACAATATCTTGAGTAGTTGAAACTAATTGGGTAATCCTAATACTAAAAGAAACATAAGTATCAGTAAATTGATGATGATAAAAAAATAAGGATAAATGGAGAGAAACAAGGAAGACGAAAGCTATCTATTTAAGAAGTTTAAATTGATTTGACTGGAGAGAGAACGATTTTGAATTTCAAATTGTAAGGAAGGAATTAACTGATAAGATCGTGGGAGTGAAAATAGGGAGAGATTGATTGTCACACCCTGAGCCTACACCCTGGACGTGCCCGACACTCGAGAACCATTGTTGGCCCCAAGCGAACCCTTGGCCTGACTCAACTCTCAGCGGAAGACTTACTCAACATAAGATAAACTTAAAAGATAAACCTTACTCAACTGTCTCAAAAGATAAACTCAGAATGCTTAGAAATAATCATTTAACTAGCCAAAAAGGCAACTCAAGTTTCAACATAAACAACTGGAAATGAAAAGACTCATGAACTACTGTCTATTTATTAATGAAGCCTCTAATACTATGAGGAATTTCGGGACAAGACTCCCAATCATCCTACCAAAAACTGAAATAACATGACAGAAATAACTGAGGGATCCTCCGGAAGCAAAGAGGCTCACCAAACAAATCTGAAACTCGACTGGATCAACGAAGCGCTGGTTGATGATCCTGGTTACCTGTATCTGCATCATGAAAGATGTAGGCCAAATACGAGCATGTAAGGGGAACACTGAACATAACCTGCAAGCTTGAACTAATAAAAGGAAACATACTCACCTCGGCTCTACTCAACTCATGGATACTCAACTCAATGCAATATAAAACGACGATAAAAGTGCAGTTTATATAAAACATTTAAAATAGTATATAACAACTCAATGTATTTAAAAATACAATAATAACTTATTTTGTATGTAAAAATATAAAATAACTCTGTTTCGGAGATTCTCTAACCGACAACCATCACTATGAGCTATGTGATGATACAACGTCTCGCCCACGCTGTCAGAACTGTCGTATACCTTGCCGGGGTATAGAACTCCTCAACTAAGTGGATCCACTAGTCTATGCTTAAAAAGTAATAAGGAATCATCTAAAAAGTATGACCCTTTCTACCCACGTTGGCTACATGGTTTTTGGGAGCTTTGAGTTGTTAGAACTCTCTCTCATATCGGTGCTCAATACTACTCCCAAAATATAACTTAGCTCATTATGTTTTAAAGAAACCATTCGCTCTTCCTCAACTTTGAGATTATTACTCAAAAGGTTTCTCTAAAAAGAGATAGTACTTAAAACTGCTCATGAACTCTTTTGAAAATCGGTGTTTCCTCTCATCTTAAATGTAAAAATATTTGCTCTTGGGAATACTTAGTTCTCATATATCATTTTAAAGAAAATGAACTCAACTCTACTCTTCCTCAACTCAAATGTTCAAGTCTTAAAACAAGTTTTAAAAGATTGTAAAAAGGCTTCTAAAAATGACTCGAAAGAACTCTCAAGACTTAACTCTTAACTCTACCTTGAATTGAATTATGAATTCAAGGTTATGATTTATGATATAAAGGATATCGTGATGAGTTAATAATGAGAAACGGTCGAAAAATACTGTATGAGGAGCAAGTCCACGACACAGAGATGGATTATACTATTTGGTCGCGAAATAATTTTTGAAACAGTGGAGTTTGTGTTCTCTCTGCGACGCGGAGAGAGAAATTTCTCTTTGGGGGAGCAAGTCCGCGGCGCAGACTTGGGCGCCAATTTCTGCCTGATCTCTTCTTCTTCTCCCAAACCCGATTCAACTCATACCCACTGAAATTCTAAGGTAAAAACTCTCGAATTCCTATAACTCAGGACAATTCCAGCGAAACCCACTCAAGAACTATCAATTTACTCAACCCCTTAACAAAATCTTCGCCTCAAGAACTCAATCAAACATCAGGATTCAAGAACGAATAATAACTCTTCAAGAAACTCATCAAGAACTTAATTCCTTAATATATAGGGATGAATTCGATAATGTAAAACATGATTGGCGTGTGGGTGAACGAACCCAACACTATGAAAACTTACATACCTAGATTTGGCGAAATAAATCATCGATTCGCGAAAACCTTGTTCGTTCTTCTTTTTCTCCTTTTTTCCTCTTCTTGAATTCTCCTCTAAAAGCCTAAGCGTAGTTTAGGATTGTAAAACTAACCCAAATAAGATTTGACCTCAAAATATTTACTAAAAATGTTTTAATCTGATTGGGTAAGGAAAAGACTAAAATACCCCTCATATTTGCGGTTAACTTTCCTTAACTGGACAGACACACTTCAAACGGGCATATCTCCCTCATACGAACTCGAAATTCAGCAAACTCGATGGCTTTGGAAAGAGGATTCCAAAACCTTTCATTTGATATCTTATGGGCCACCTAACTCATCTTGTACTGAAAGTTATGGTCGTTTGAAGTTGACCAAAAACTCACAATTTAAGCATAACTTGTAAAATTTCAAATTAGCTTCTTTCCATATTTAGCTCTTTCTAAAGCGGGATGTTACATTGATGGAGTAAATCAAGGAAGAGAAACAGTTTTGGGAGTGTAAGGTTATGTATCCGGAAGTTTGGTTTTGGGAGTAAAATAAGCGATTTTGGAAATATTTTGGAATGATAGGGAATGATGAAAATTGTCGAAAATAAAGGTATGTATATAGCTAATTTTTCCTAATATTTAACAATATTGGACCTGTGCTGGCATGGACCAGTACTTTCTAGTGTATATATAAATGATTAAAATAGTCCAATCCCTAATACATTAAAAGGACCATTTTGATAATTTTCTCCATTGGAGAACTGGATTAGGTTCAAAGGCTTGTATAATGTGCTTGATTTAGTAAAAAAAAAAAGAAGCTATCCATTTACATGGTCTAAAAGGAATCTATATATTAGTACTAGAAATAAGATAATGAACTTAGGTTAGGAGTAGTTAAGCATAAAGTTGATATGACTTTCCTTTTAAGGGAAGCAGTCCAGTCACTCAAATAATTATTAGAAAGGTGACGAAAAGAGTAGTGTCATGTCCATCACCTCCCGAGGAGTCTGAGCTAATAGTTCGCACGCGGATATAGTTGAATTTAGTAAATTTTATTTAAATATTATTTTAATATTAATAAATTTATTAAATACGTATAACTATGAAATTTAGAATTCAATTATTAGTATTATTATAAAATTTAGAAATTATAAAATTGAAATCCCAGTGTTTGCTTCTGCACCTCCTATAGCTCAAGGCGGTTGGTTTCTAAATTCTATTTGATTATATGAATTATTGGTGAAGTCATTAATCTTGTTTTGTTGAAGGGTGCATCTTGATATAAATAAATATATATCTTCTCAATATTTTAGAGAATTTGAGATTCAACAACCAAAAATTAAAACATGGAGTGATGGGTGGTTAGGTCCTTTCATTAATTCTAGAGGAGAGGGTGGGTTATAGCTGTCTGATGACATGAAAACAGACTCTTATCACCTTTTACTATTTTGCATGACCATGTTTAGGAAAAAAGGATTATAAATGACACAAATACCAAAAGTTAATACATATTATTGATTACAATTTACAAGCATAAATCAAAATTATGAGAACAATAAGGTGACCCACCAATATTTGAATTTGTACCTAATTATTTTGACACAAACCTTGTATTAATTTGTAGTTTAAATTTTATTTAAAATATAATAACTAATTTATCCAAAATTCATATATTAAAAGTTCTTTCGAATTTACTGGAGACAAACCATGGACTTATTTAATTGGAGATGTTATGATTTATGTCATAATTATGATGTTGGGAAAAATATATTATAATTATCCTTTTATTATTACAGTTGTGAGATTTAGATAATCCTAAAAAAAATAAAAAATTATGCCGTCCATTTTAATTTGTTTGACTGGTTTTAATTTGACACAAAATTTAATAAAGTAAAAAAATATTTTTGAATCTTATGATCTTATAAAGATATGTAAAATGTATCAAAATATTCTTTATATTGTGGTGTAAAATATATCATGTGAAAAAGACGCACAATGTAAAATATCGAGTCAATACTCCTAAAACAAATGAAATTGAAAATATAACATAAGTTCTAAATTCAAAACAAAAAATTTAACATAATACTCTTATGTCAAATTTCAACATAACATACATAAATATGATTTAAAAGAAAAAAAAATGTAAGTCCATAACCTTAGATTCTACTTTCATTTAAAAAATTAGAATACTAACTAAATTATACTAAAGAAATAAAATATATAATACAGAAATTTGCATGGAATCACATGATATAAAGGTTGAGAATGAGAATGAGAATGAGAATGAATGAAATATAAATAATAAAAAATAAAAGATATATTTTTAGAAAACATTAGAATAATGAAATATTTTAAAATAATAAAAATAAAAAATAAATTAAAATGAAAAAAATAAAAATAGAAATAAAAGGAAGAAATTTAAAAGTAATCAGCTTGAATTACATCATGTAATTATTAGGAATTTACAGCCTTCCCCCTGTGAATTGGAAAGTGCAATTACCCGCTACCAATTACACCAAATTACTTACTGACAAAGTAATTACATGGCACCCATACATGACAAACAATGTCATTACACTCAATTACACAAAATCCAATTACCAGGGTTACTTTCCAAATAGACCCTAAAAGTTATTTTGATACATATGACATATTTTAGTGCCCGTTTGGTCATGTGAGATGAAATCATGATTTGATACCATATAAGATGAAGTTGAAGTTTTGTTTGAATATGCAATTTGAATTTTTAAGTTGTAATTTTTTTGCTCATAAACATAAAAATCCATAAGTTGTGAAAACTTTTAAAATTAATTGTCCCAATTCTTATACAATCTTACCAAATAAACATAAATTTATAACAAAAATATAATACACTATCACAAAACTATTCTAAGAAAATACAAAATATATTGATTGAACTTTAATTCAATAAAAAAAGTAAAATTGAACCTAAGTAATATTTATATAGACCAACAAAAAAATATTTTTGTAAAGAATTACTAAAGAGATATGTGACAAAAATGAGATAGCTTTGTGTATAGAAATAATATTTATGATGGTGAGTAATAGTTATATCTGATATAAATGATTTATAGGTTGATAAGAGTAAATTAATCAACTATAAATTTTATGTACATATGAAATAAATGATTTGTAAATATATATAAAATGATGTTTTTTTTTACATAATAAAACTTGTATCTCACTTTTTGTTAAAGAAAAATATGAAATTATGAGATGAAATCGCAATGCCTACTTAATGTTAGATCATAATTTAATTTTTTTTTTAAATATCGTGTCAAATTAAAATAAATCAAACAATTTGAAACAAAAAATAACTTTATTGAAATTCAAGTTTAAATAGTCATTATCTGTACAACTTTAACTAAAAATTACCAAGCAGGGCAGGGTGCGAAGGGATTGTTGGGATCTGTGAAAAGAAAGAAATAAAAGTAGTTGGTGGAGAGGAACATAATTAGGAGATGGGTTGTACTGAAATTGATATTTGATTGTTTTTTCAGGACACAACACATGCAGAAAGATAACATATATGCACCGAGGTAGTGAGGTCTAAGGAAAGGGGATATCTTGTTTCGATTTTTTAGGTCATCTCATCATTCTCATACTTCATGGTGGGGAGTGGGGACTGCTTATTAGTCTCCAACTTGCAATTAATGTTGTGAACATGAGGTGATGCATATATAGTTAACACATTTTTTTTCTAATAATGCCCTTATTGTTATTTAATGGGTCAAAAAATATTTTTATTGTTATTTAATGGGTAAAAAAATGCTTATTTTTCAAATAAATATATCATTATTTTCTTTTTAACACATTCTTTTTCTAATAATGTTTTTAATAAAAATTAGCAAATGATTATCTTACTTCAATTAAGAAAAAAAAATAAAAAATGAAAATATTTCTTATTTAATATCATTATATTTTATCGTTATATAAATATAAATTAATGATGGATATACTATGATCTTATATATATGACATATATTATGTGTCGAAAGAGTACATGAAATTATTCTATTTTAATTGATAAAATCAGATTAAGAAGAAAAAAAATATTAAAATATTTCCTACATTTTTATTTGTTAAAGTGATTTTAGAAGAAAAAAAAAGAATTGTGTTCTTTAATAATATTTTAATTAGTAAGAAGATGTGTTTAAAAAGAAAAATAATAATATATTTATTAGGAAAAAGGCATTTTTGATCCATTTTGTAACTATAGGGGCATTTCTGGACCAAAGTATTGACGGTAAGGACATTTTTGAGCCAAACTATAAACATAGGGCATTTTTATTTCTTTTACATAGTTTAAGGGCATTTTTATTCCTTTTACATAGTTTAAGGACATTTTTGACCCTTTTCCCTATAATTAATTCTTCAAAATTTAGTTCAATTGAAAAATAGCTCTAGCCCAACACAATATATACATGTAAAAAGAACTACTAATTAAGTAGTGATAAGTGAGTAATCTTCCTACCTATCTGGTACTACAGTTTATATTATTATGCATTTTCAAAAAAGAAAAAAGTGATAATTATGGTGTTTTTAACCCCAAAAGACAAGTTTTCATAATGGAAACAAACATAAATTTCTCATTGAATTTGTCCTGAAAAATCAATTACACGCTTAAACTATCATTACGACTAAAAGTTAATTTAATACCACCCTGAGACGTATAACACCACTCTCATCGAATGTGGTATATTACACTCGCCGCCAAATCAACGTCATGTCAGAAATTATAATTTTTTACATCCTCTTTGTTCTGTTTTCTTTATTAATTAATTTTTATTTTGTTAACTACATTTTACAATAATTAATCTCTAATTAATTATTAAAATTCTCTAATAATTGTATCTTCTTCATCGCTATATCTCACCTACTCCATCTCTCATCTCATCGGAGAAATCATGTCCAACCACCTTATTCACTATCGATTCTTTGAGCCTGTTTCAATTGATTTAAAAAAAGTAGCTTTTAAGTTAAAAATAAAAATTCAAATTGAATATTTCAGGTGATCTGATCATTCTCATACTTTTTTGCCTAGGAGTAGTTCATGGTGGAGACTGCTTATTAGTCTCCAACTTGCAATTAATGTTGTGAACATGAGGTGATGTATCCGCTCTTCGCGTGGTATAACAATAATTTAGAATAAACGTTTTATAAATTAATTAGAAATAAAGAAACAAATTTGTTTTAATTAGAGCTGAGACTTGTTTTTTCTCTTAAACAATTGTTTATTTCTCTTTTAAATCTTATATTTATATGTTATATATGCATAACTGCCGCTAATATACATGACATGATTTTTTCCTTTATATACTTCAATAGTTTTTTTAACATAAGTAAATGAAAGACATAGGGAAAAAAGACCAAAAAAATAAGAAATAAATAAATAAATAAAAATACTGACCATAAAGAGGTGTCACAATAAATTTTTGATTTTTTAGTTGATTTTTTCTTATTAATAATGGATATTAGATTCTTTAAAATAATTAAATGAAAACAATAGTGAAAATGTCAATACAAAATGAGAAAAAAATATGAATTTTTATTATAGAAAAGTATCATATCGCTCTGTATATGCTTAATTTTATGTGTATATACGATATAGATATTAAAAAAATATAAGAAAATAAAATAATTGATGAACCATCAATTAATTATATTGAGTCATCTATTATATTATATAGAATAAATATAAAATTGAACAATTTCACTTTTATGGATAATGCACTTTCTTCTTCTTTTTCTTCTTTTTTTTCCAAACAAAAGGTATTAACTAAGCACATGATAAAAAAAAAGAAGAAGATGAATTTTCAACTTCTAACTGTATATCATTAATATAGAACGAAGTTAATAACAAATATTTCAAATGCATTAACATATATTACTTATAATGCTTGTTATTAATTTTATGAACCAATACAAATGATTTATTTGTAATAGAAGATTTCTTATTTCCTTTTTAATTTCTTGTTATAAAATTAATTTTTGCCAATATTTTTTATTCATAAACTTCAAAAGTAGTTTTCAAAGTTACACAATATCAATCACTAATCATATTTTTGAACAAATTATATCTAAGAATATTATATATCATAAAAAAATTTGAAATAAAATAGGAACAAAGTTTATTTTTATGAATTTAAAAATTGTGTCCATAAAATTACCTTAGAAGAAATTTGTTATATGTACCAAGCTTCTCAATATAGATGAAAAAATATTTATTCAATTCAATCAACTTTTCACCTCCTACTATAATTGCCTTTTTTGTTAGGAGATTTTAATATGTATTCATCTACCTTCAATTTTTATAATTCTCAATTAATTTTATTGATGTGGAGTAATAATGTATTAAAAGATGAGAGATGAAAAGACAAAAAATTACCTATATATATTTGTAATAGGAGAGTTCTTATTTTTTCATTTTAATTTCTTGTTATGAAATTAACTTTTACCTATATTTTTTAGTCATAAACTTCATAACAGTTTTCAAAGTTACACAATATCAATCACTAATCATATTCTTGAACAAATTTAATCTAAGAAAATATACATCATAAAAGAAATTGAAATAAAATAGGAGCAAAATTTGTTTTTATGAATTTAAAAATTGAGTGCATAAATTTACCTTAGAAGAAATCTGTTATATGTACCACGCTTCTCGATATAAATGACATAGCATGAATCATCAAAAATTGACAAATATTGAGCAACAAATAGTAATGAAGCAAAAATATAAAACTTTCAACCAATAAGATTAGAAATCTTAGCGTATAAAGAAATTTTATTGAGAATAAAACACATATAAATAAGCGTAATTAAGATAAATATTCATCGATACATCATCTCATTAGATGAATTGTTACTATATACAAAAATTAAAATACATTGATAATTATGTTGGAGCATGTCTGAAGCACAACTAAACTAAAATGGTTGATACATATATGCATAGTTGGGTAGTGAAAGATATATATAGGTTAATTTTTGTCTTTTCATCTCCCATCTTTTAATATATTATTACTCCACATTAATAAAATTAGTTAAGAATTATAATAATTGAAGGTGAATGAATGCATGAATATATATTAAAATCTCTAATAAAGAAGACAATTATGGAGGGAGGTGAAAAGTTGATTAAATTGAATAAATATGTTTTTAATTATAAAAAATAAAATAAGTAAATAAAGTTTTCTCCCATCTTTTAACATATGCAAAATTAAATAATGAAAGTTATAAATATGGAAGATTAGATAGTTATGAGTATTTTATTAATATAATTAAGACTATCATTTATAAATATGTAGGGGTGTGAGTTATAAAGATGAATTTTTTTATATTAATTAATTATAAAAATCAAAAATCAAAATCAAAAAAGGAGAAAAAAGAGAGATAAAAATAACTTTGCTTATATCTGATTTTACTTATATATATATATATATATAAATAACAATTACATTTGTAATATTTTAATTACAATTATATTTATAAATGTTTTAACTTAAATAAAGAAGGCAAAAGAAGGAATCTTGGAAAGATATAAATAGTATAATATTAATGAGGAAAGAGAAAATGTAAGTGTAGTTATTTTCTGAAATTTTTAAAAGCATAATTATTTTGAAAAAAAAAACGGAAGATAAAGAAGGAGAAAGAGAAATCTTAGGAAGATATAAATAGTGTAGTAATAATGAGGAAAGAGAGAAGTTAACTGTACCTATTTTTCTGATTTTTTAAAAGAACAAATTAAGGGAAAAAATCTAAAAAATTGAAAAAAAGATAAATGACAATCCTAGCCAAAGATAGGTGTCACATCAGATTTTTATTATCCAGCTTTATGTATATATATATGTAGATTCTTCGATTCTTCATTCAATTGAAAATAGCTTTAGCCCAACTCTATATATACATGTAAAAAGAATTACTAATTAGGTATTGATAAGTGGGCAATCTTTCTACTTATATGATTCTAAAGTTTATATTATTATGTGTTTTCTAAAATAAAAAAGGTGATAATTATGGTGTTTTAACCTCAAAAGACAAGTTTTCATAAAGGAAAAATAAATAAATTCCTCTTGAATTTATCCTGAAAAATCAGTTACAGGTTTAAACTATCATGACGGCATATTACACACTTTTACTACTTAAAAGTTAATTTAATACCACTCTGAGACGTATAACACCAATCTCACAGGATGTTATGTATTACACCAGCCGCCACATCAACGCTACGTCAGAGCCATGTCAGAAATTATCATTTTTATATCCTTTTTGTTTTGTTTTCTTTATTAATTAAATTTTCTTTTGTTAACTATATTTTACAATAATTAATCTCTAATTAATTATTAAAATTCTCTAATAATTATATCTTCTTCATCACTATATCTCACCTACTCCATCTCTCATCTCACCGGAAAAGTCATGTCCAACCACCTTATTCACTATCGATTCTTTGTTCTTCACCACCATAATATCACCTTAAATTCTTTTTCTTCTTCTCCATCCACCAGCAAATATCATCATCATCATTATCAATATCAATTTTTTCTTCTTCGCCACCTACAATTTCCTTTTTTTTCCCACCGATTACCCAACACCATCATAGCCATAAATCTGTTATCACCAACAAACCCAAAAATTGATTAATCTTCTTCATCACCTTCAATTTCCTCTTTTTTCTTTTCACCCATTACCCAGCACCACCATATCCAAAAAGCTGTCATCACCACCAAACCCAAAAATTAATTAACAGCCAAAATTCCTTTAACAAAGTCAAAACATAAAAAAGATAAAACAATAAACCTAAATCACCTAAACATACTTAAAGATTTATTTAGATATCTCCGAAATTATTTTCAGCTTCTACCTTTACTAATTTTTTTCAAAAAATACAATTATTCACTAACAAGTCTATGAGAATGAACCTAATTGCGAATAAAGAAAAGCTATGCTTTGAGATTATGATGTAAAATAAAGAATATAGAAGAAGAGGTGTGAAGAAGAAGAAGAAGAAGTGAAGGGGTGGGGTTGAAAGATGATTCTAATTATTTTTTTTATTTCTTACTAATGCATTTAGTTTTTATTTTTGTTTTATTTTTTAGCTACATCAATTTTAGGGGGTAAATAAATTCACTTTTGAATAGTAAATGTGTGTAATAGGTCCCTATGATAATTTAAGCATGTAAGTGACTTTTCGGGACAAATTCAGAGAAAAAATTATGTCTTTCTCCTTTCATAATTTACAAGTGTCTAGGGTGAAACAATGTAACCAGTTCATTGATAGAAATTGATGTTGATGCATAGGAAGTGATGCGATCGCATGACCACATGGACGCCGCATCAACAGTTCAGAGACTGCAACTCGAGGTAAAATAACTCTTGAAAAAGTTAGTTATATAATGAAGCATTGCGGCCGCAACCTCATAAGTGGGGCCTCATGTCACCTATTACTCAACGCAAGTTTGACGCGACAAAATCATCGTACTACCCGATAGGGCCAAGTTGTTGCAATTGCAACAAAGGATGCGACGCCGCAGTGCGTGCGCGGAAGCTAATTTATTCCTAATTTTATTTGGTATTCTTAGGAACTATAAATACCTAGTTTTAAAATTTTATTAGGAGTTCTTGAATATTGATTTCTTTGGGTTCTTAAATTTTTTGACCGTTTTGGGACAAAGAACAATACACTTATGATTTCATTTATTCTTTGTGAGTATTGAAGTTAATCTTTTATTTCTTGATTCTTCTTCTTGATCATTTTAAGCATGAGTGCTATTACTTATAATTTAGGTTTTGCACTTTCTATGGGTAACTAATCTGATAGTTAGGATTGTGGAGCCCAAAAAGGGGACTAACAATGAGATAGTTTCATAGCTAGTAATTCTTAAGGTATGGTTAATTATTTTGCTGGGTATGAATTTTAATGAAGGCCTGCATTAGAATCTCCTTGTATTCTTTACTTTCTTGAAAAAATAGTTAAGATTAAGAAAAAGAACTGAACACATGGAGTTGAGACTTGTGTTCGATGTAAAGATTTGAGACCTAACAATGATAATCTACTTGAGACATAGGTTAAGAGTTGTTAAAGTAATGTCCAAGAGCCCTGTGGACTTAGGGTGATATCTTCTAGATGGACCACAAGGACTCTAGTTGTACTTAAGAAAGTTGACTATCTTACAACTAAGATTACTAGACTAGAGTTTTGTAAAAGCAACTAGATCAATGTTATGACCTAAATATGAGAATCCACAATCTTAGTTTTGCATTGTTATTAATAACAATCGAAGTCATAGTTAGTAAGTAATGACAAAATCAAACTTTTCAAATTTTGCTTTCTCCAAGGGTTTTAGAGATAAAAACCATTTTATATTTAAACAATGACCACTTTATACTTCAGTGAGAGGTATATTTTGAGCGTATCAATTAGAAATAATTTATTTCAAATATTGTAATCTAAATGAATTATGATAATATTTGTAATTCAAATCAATAAAATTCAAGTCTGAATCCACTTATGCATATTACAATCGTATCACCCACTTATGTTCTCATGCCCCAAAACTGAGGTGTGACTGATCAATATATGACACTAAATATTTGTCGAGCGAACCCTGAACTAACATGAGAGTTAAAATCACTAGAACTATTTGGTTTAAATGAAAAAAGGTCATCATAACCAACCAAATTGAAATAAACCAATCTACACTAAAAGATGGAAATTGATGCTAGGAGATCCTAAACCCAACATTTGGAAAATCAAAAGGGGCATCAGATTGATGCTAGCCCCAAGGTCGCTCAAGGCCTTGTTAAAGCTATACACCCCAATAGTGCATGAAATGGTAAGAGCTACTAGTTCTTTCCTCTTTAGTGCCAAGTTGCTCTCCATAATGTCACTACAATGATGTGACACATCTGCTATGTCCATATCAACAACCCTTTTCTTTTTCAGCAACTCATTCATAAACTTGACATACCCCGATATTTACAATAGGACATCCACAATTGATATGTTCACAAATAATTTACTAAACAAGTGAACAAATTTCTTGAATTGATTATCCATTTTTTTCTTCAACAACCTTTGGGGGTAAGGAGGTTGACACTTAGGCATCGAGCCCAATTTTTTCCTCCTTAACTCCCTCATCATTGTCACGCCCCGAGCCTATATCCTGAAAGTGCCCAACACTTAGAACCCATGATAGTCCCAAGTGAACCCTTGACCTAGATTACTACTATGCTTAAGACTATAACACATACACAAAAGCTTTTAAAAGATGATCTTGCAAGAACTTTAGAAACAAAATCTAATACTTTATTTAAAGATTTGAAAATCTGAATAATATATATATGTTTGTAAAATAATGCTGAAAGTTATAACTAGATTGACTTGTCTATGAAGCCTCTAACATACTAAAGATAGGTCACCGTAACAAGACCCCAAGCTACCTGAATACTCTGCTAACAACATATATTAATTACAAATACTCAATATAAACTAGTGCCCTTTGAAAGTAAGAAATTCACACTAAAACTGAATTAAAGTGATCTGAATGATGCATCTTCTATCGTGAGTACTTGAATCTGCATCATTTTTATGATGCAACGACAAATATATAGTACATGGAGATGATATGTAAAAATCTGAATAAAATAATTGGCTAAAGCTGAACATATTGAGCTAAATGAAGAATTCTCAAGATCGACTGAAATAAAGTCAAATGAATATAAACACATGCAAGTGTGCTTTAACAATAAAACTTTAAAATTAAATATACGCAATAATATCAAATTCTTACAATAATATAACTTTACTTTTTTTGGGAGTTCCTTAAAATCGACATACATAATATGAGCTCATGATGTGCAACGACTAACCCAGTTGGAAGGGCTTCCTAATGAGTCCGAGATTTGGATTCATTTAGGGCTTTATTTGTATAGGTTTAGTATCCTCAAATGCTTATTTTGTGCCAATAACTGATGTAAAACCCTTGATTTTTAGGATTATGGATTGAGGAACAAAGCAAGGACACTAAGTTGTAAAAAGGAACAAAGTGAGCTGAAAGAATGAAGAAAAGAAAGCCTGGTGATCGCCAAGTCCACTCGGCGAGTCGCCGATTGGACATTTGACCGCCTAAAGTTCCAGTGTGCCAAGCTCTAAGGGTAAAAATCAAGTTGGCTAGAGAAAGGAGCAGTCGGCGGATCGCCGAGTGGTTCCGTGATGCAGTGTTGGATCACCCAAAGTTACAGACCTTAAGGATGCTGAATCCAAAGCAGAAGGGCGATTGAAATGACCAACGGGAGGATCGCCGAGTGGTTCGGCGAGCCCAACTTACTTCACCGAGTGACTCTTCGCAGCACATTTTTGGCGGCTATAAATACGTTTTTGAACATTTAGTTTAAAGAAATTTTTCATATCAATTCATATCTTAGAGTCTATTTTGAGTTTTGAACTGAAGAAACAGTTTTTTCTAGTTTTTCCTAAGCTTTGAAGAATTGAAGTTTTTCACTTTTGAGAAATTGGAAGTGGGTCTTTGATATTCTTCAAATTGAAATATTGTAAGGACAAATCAATCTTACCCAGTTGATGGAAACTCAATTTGGTAACAATTTTTTTATCTTTTTTATAATGTCTAGCTAAAACCCCAATTCTTGGGGTGTGATTATGTGATTATGGGCTGATTTAGCTTATGGGTGTTGCTAATTGTTAGTTTATTTGCTATTTAAAAGTGAGTTCAATCATTTATTGAGGATTAATTTAAGAATTGTAGTTGCAAATACGATTCTACCTTTGTATTCTTGGCTTGCTCGAGAGAGAGGTTTTAGAACTAAGGTGTTTGATTGATGGTCTGTGGGTATTGGGTTGACCTGGGTTCAGCTCGAGAGAGTGAATCCTAAATCCTTTTCCATACATTCAGCTCGAGAGAGTGAATGGACTAAGGTGTGAGCTGTTCTTATTTTGCATGCTTGTTGATGTTCGAGAGAAATCAACTTGATTCAGGGTAAATTGTTCGAGAGAAAGTTTATCTCCTCTATAGCCTAGCTTACTAACTAATATTTAGCCATTTTCTAATAGTTGCAATTACCCATTCGTCTATAATAGCCTATAATCAAATCACATCCCAAGAACCCGTCTCATTATTGTTATTTCGTATTGTTTGCTACTGTTTGTAGTTGATAATTTTAAAACCAAAACCCCCATTTGACATTCGTGTCACCCCCTGATTTGAATGATGTTTTTATTCGATCATTTTTCTTCCTATGACTGATTTGAGCATATTCGTACTTCCCTATTGAATCTCAAACACGTACCGCTCTCTGTGGGATTCGACCCCAACTCATTCAGTTGGGTTTTATACTGATTAACGACCGTTGATGCTTAGAATTGGATGAAGTATCTTTGATAGCGTTGTTTAATCAAAATGGCGCCACTGCCGGGGAGTGGTGTTGTTTGAGATTCTTTTGGTGAAGTTGAATTTTGTTGTTTGTAGTCATAGTTGAATCTACTTACTTTCAGTTTTGGTTTGTGTGTTGCTGTTTAAAACAGAGGAAATGAGTGTCAACGGAAGCAACAGTAGCCAAGTGGGCCACCAAGATGACATCGACAATCTCAATGATGTCAGCCAAATGTTAATGACCCTAATCTTGTTGGTGGAGTTGGTGCCATCCGCTTGCCTCCGACCGAAGGGAACGCTGTGTTCCACGTTACAAGCACCATGTTGCAACTCTTGCAATTGAAAGGGTTGTTTGGCGGGCTAGCTCATGAGGATCCCCATGAGCATATAAGGAACTTTGTTGATGTTTGAGGGCCGTTCTCCTTCAAGAACATATCCCAAGAGTCGGTCATGTTGAGGTTGTTCCCATTTTCTCTAATGGGAGAAACGTGCAAGTGGTTGGCTGAGTTGCCAAGAGATTCTATCACTTCGTGGGAAGAGCTTGTTACCGCATTCCAAGTGTGATTTTTCCCTCCTTCGAAGATGATGACTCTTTTGGACAATATTCAAAGCTTCAAGCGTCTACATGGTGAGCCAATCCATGAGACTTGGCTAAGGTTTAAGAAGATGGTGCTGCAATGCCCAACTCATGGTTTACCCGACAATGTCCTGCTGTAGTATTTTTATCGAAGTCTTCATTCGGTAAACAAGGAAGTAGCTGACCAACTTTCTCCGGGAGGTTTGATGCAACAACCTTACATTATAGCAGCCCAGCTCTTGGATGGTATGACCAAAATTATCCGGGCATGGTATACCCGCGAAGATCAGGTCTCCCCTCTCACTTTTAAATTGACAAAGGAGCAGCTTGAAAAAGATCAAGAGAGGGACCAGAACATGGCAAAGATAATGACCCAACTTGACATCTTAGCCAAGAACGTCATGGGTGCTGGTGCTAGAAGTGTAAATGCTGTCGGTGTTGGTGGTGTAAGCCCCGAAGAGGCCAAGTTTGAAGCATTATACAATGAGGAAGTGAACTTCCTAGCCAACCAAGGTGGAGGTTATCGTGCTAACTACCCAAGGCAGGGTGGTAACCAAGGTTGGAACAGAGACGAGGGCTGGAGAGATCGTGATAGAGAGTGGAGGGATCGTAACCCCACTTGGAAGGAAAGATATGGGGAGAAGGATAGGTATGTTCCTCCCCACGAACGTCAAAAGCCCAAAGATTCTGAGGGTGGTCGTTCTGAGGATATGCTCTCGCGAATTCTCAATAAGGTTGAAGGGTCCGATAAAATTTTGAAGGAGATGAAGGAAGATGTATCGACCCTTAACCAGACGGTGACTTCTCATTCCTTCTCTATCAAGTAGTTGGAGACCCAAATGGGTCAAATTTCTTCTCATTTAAACCCGAGACAACAAGGGGGGTTGCCTAGTGATACTATGGCAAACCCCAAAAATGAAGTTTGAGCGAAGACTTGCGTCGTGCCACGATGTTAACTAAGGCGCTGCTTGGGAGGCAACCCAAGTTCTTAATTGCTTTCTTTTTACTTTTGGAATAATGTGTGTTGATTGTGCAGGTGAGAAAGATGGATGTGTTTGAAAAGTGCAGGTTGGCGAGCAAAATGTTCAGTCGGCGACTCATCGAAGAGGTCGGCGAGCCCGACCTGGACCGCCGTTGGGATAAATTTTTTATGAAGATAGAGTCTGTAAAACTCGACGGGCTCATGGACAAGTCGGTGACTCGCCGAACAGGTCGGCGAGCCCGAACTTGTCCGCCGTTTTGACACCCACATTAACTGGAGGTCCTGTAAAACTCGGCGAGGTAAGTAACCACTCGGCGTGTCATCGGGTGGTTCAGCGAGGTCGACTAATATCGCCTAAAGGGCGAGAACTGGACGGTTTTTAAAGGCCAAAGGTTTAAATTTTCAAACTCTTTCACATTCCCTCACTTTTTAACTTCACAAAATCACACCCGCACTATATTTCCTATATTTTCGCATTTTTACCACTTTCTAGTCTTTGATTCGGTGTTCAGAGTTGGATACTCTGCCACCTAGCTTTACAAGTTCTTATACTCGGCATTGAAGGTTGGTTTTCCAAACCCTAAACTCGTAATTAGCAGTTAAACTCATTTGCAATCGTATTGTTCTTACTGATGTGTGCTGGGACTCTCTGAAATCATGATTGTGTGCTTGTTTGCCTGTTTGAAATTTGATTTCATGCCTAAATTGCAATCGTATTGTTCTTACTGATGTGTGCTGGGACCCTCTGAAATCATGATTGTGTGCTTGTTTGCCTGTTTGAAATTCGATTTCATGCCTAAATTGCAATCGTATTGTTCTTACTGATGTGTGCTGGGACTCTCTGAAATCATGATTGTGTGCTTGTTTGCCTGTTTGAAATTCGATTTCATGCCTAAATTGCCTAAGTTGTTGATTTCCCAAATTTTGTGCTTTAAAATTGATCGTAATCTTGTGGGTTGTGCGTAATTGTTGTTGGGTCTAGTCGGGTGAAGTCTAAGTAACCCCGTATTGTGCTAAATGACGTGCTTTGTCCAATGATGGAGCGTTTGACGTCATTCCTAAGGGTTAAAGTCATCAAATGACCAATTTTGGCCAAACCGGGGGAAGTCTAAGTACCCTGGTGGCATGGGTCTGAGTCTAATCGATGGTGTATGTGGTTGATTTTGTTTTCGGGGGCTGCTGGGTTGAATTTTGAAGTTGGGGTTGAAAATGGCACGTTGGGCTATTTGGCAAGCTGGGTCGAGCTCGTCGAACCACTCGGCGGTTCGCTGAGTCCCCCAAGATCGCCTTTAATTTCATGCTTTAAGTGATTTTGGTTCTGTAACTTTCGGCGAGAAGCCTGAGATCACTGAGTGCACTCGGTGACTCGCCGAAAGTCTTCCTTGATCGCCCTTTTTGCGCTTCTAACCCCTAAAATACACTGTAACTTTCGGCGGGATTGTCTGTGCTCGCCGAAAGGCCCTTCCCATCGCCGACATGCTACTTTTCTAGAAAATATTTGCGCCAATCCTTTCGGCGAGCCCGATCTGGCTTGCCAAAGTGATTCGGCGGGTCTTTCTGCAGCTTATTTTTTTGAAATTTTTCTTGAATTGTTCTAACTTATTTTTGTGTGTTTCGCAGAAATGGCTAGACCAAAGGTAGCAGGCCGAGACATGTCGCCTCGCAAGAGGGCAAAGGGAATCACATTAAATGAGGATGCAGTTGCATCCCAGGCAAAGACAACCAAACATCCAACCACAGTTGGGAAGGGAAAAGGGAAAGGCAAGTCCCCTGCTCCTGTGTCACCGGAGGTCAGCTCCAACAGTGACGGTGTATACGCTACTCACCTCACCACTTCTGAGAGTGAGGGTGAGCACCAGGATCTTCAGGCTACCATTTCGGATCCTGAGGATGAGCTCTAATTAACCCAGAGAGCGGAGCTGCGATCCAAGAGGTTGAATGATCCATCTAGGATCAGGACTCCCCAGGCCACTACTCCCCCTCCTGTCCCAGATCAGGCCGTGGTTCCAGCACCACCTGCACAGGTTCCTCTTCCCCAGTCTATGAACAGATTGAAGACTGAGGGATTGAGGACCATCATCGAAGAAAATAGGCTATCTACTGATGGAGTAATAGACCGGTACCCGGAGATTATGAGCTACTTGAGGGCCCACAAGTTTCAGATATTCACTAGACCCTAGGGCCCTTAGATTCCAAATTAGGTCCCGGAATTCTACACTGCCTACGGAGCTCTAGTGCCACAAGGAAAGAAGCAGGCCGCCAGATTCAAGCCGATTCATTATGTGGTCGTCAGGGGCAAGAAAGTGAAGTGTGATAGTGATGCGATCAATGCAGTCCTGGAATGTTCAGTAGATATAGAGGATGACTGTCTACACATGATCCAGACAAAAATGTTGGAAAATATGAAAAAGTGGTTCGCTCCTCTGATTTCTGATGGTACTCCTAAGTGGATCGAGGTTGGAGTACCCATTGAAAAAAAGGACCTCAATGTAGCAGCGAGGTACTGGTTTGGCTTCATCATCAGTACTATTATGCCATCCTAGAATGAGTTGATTCTCCACCACGTGAAAGAAGCCTGCCTTGTTTGCATCATTGATGAGGCAAGGCTGAACTTGGGAATGATCATTGGCTAAGAAATGGTCATGAGGGCCAAGCAGTGGTAGACTTCTCTCCCCTTTCCGGTGCTGATCACCGAGCTGTGCAGGAGAGCTCGAGTGCCTCGAGATGAAAAGAAGGATGTGGAAGTGATTCCCACCTCCTGCACCGATATCAGGCGGATTAAGGCTGAGTACTTGAAGGATGAGGCCGAAAAGAAGAAGGCAGCCCCGGTGGAATCTTCCCCGGCTGTGGATACTGATACACTACCTGCAGAGGTAGTATTGCCTACTCCGGCCCATGGGCCTTCAGGTACATCTAGTGCTGTCCCTTCTGTGACTACTAGTTCCTTTACAACCCCCATGCCTCCTAGGTCTGCTACTGCTGCTGCTGCTCCCCGACCTCCACTCACCCAGGCCGCGATACTACAGATGGGACAGGTAGCCTACTCGGCTGATAGGCGTGCCTCCAGGCTTGAGGCCACCATTCCTGGGATGATTGAGAGGCCCCTCAGTGTTGCTGTGACACCCCTTAGCGTGTCTCTTGATGCCTTTGCGGCAAGGATAGCGGCGTGTGAGCAAGGCCAGTGGGCCAGTGATGAGGTGATGGCCCTAAAGGCCGCGATTGCTGAGCTGAGAAAGGACGTGAACCAGCTGAAGTCCACAAATACGTCTATGATATTCGGGACTGTGGAGATCCCCGATATGCCTGGTGATACAGATGTGCCTCCGGCTACCACCGGAGATGAGGTTCGAGTTGAGGAGGTAGCTGCTGCAGAGTCCGAGGCTGAGACTGATGAGGAGCATCTTAGAGTAGATGAGGAGGCCGTTTATGAGGGCCTTATAGCAGATGAGGAGGCCGCTTATGAGGGCCTTATAGCAGATGAGGAGGCTATGGTAGATTCAGCTGTGCAGATCTCATTGACAGACACACCCATGGCTGACCCTAGTGGAGCTGGTACTTCTGATGTTACACCGGCCACTGATGCCCAGACAGATGGAGCGACTGTGTAGACAGGACCTTTCTTTACCTCCCTCTCTGTCATTTTCATTCACTTTTGGATAGTTTTATTGCATTTGAGGACAAATTACTTTTATTTGTGGTGGGGTGAGGTATTTCCATACCTACCTCTTGTGATTATTATTTTTGTTTATATATTAAGTTTTTGTGCTGTAAATTGTGTTTTGACACTGTTTTGTGGATGTTTGAGCTTATGGCTCCTTGTTTTGAATGAAAATGGTTTTAACCCTTCCAAAATTTTTGCCACCTCTTGTTTTGTGTTAATGTGGCTGTTCTTGTACAAATTTGAGTATAGGTCATGATCAATATCGATGACTTGAATAGTGCTCTTAATCGAACAAAAATGAATGCGCGGCTACGATGAGGCCAAATGAAGTTGAAAAGATAATATGTGAACTTTTTGCATCTCGTTGTGACTAGCCAATTATCGAATGAGTCTCTTGTGATGAATATTGCACACTAGCGAAAGTGTGGAGTCTTGTTTGACATTGGTGCCAATGCCTTGTGTGATGAGCTTATCGTGAACCTTGTGTGATTACACCTAGAATTTGCCCCGTTGGTCCGGTTGACTATGTGATGCAAGCTCTTGAAATGATCTTAGGCAACAATTTTTAAGAGTGAAACAATTTGACAATATACCTCTTTTGTGGCAAACCTTGTGAGATGTGTGAATCTTGCTTGAACCCCTTTGAGCCTTGTCCTTTTCTTGGAAGAAACTTGATGAAATTGAAACCCGTCTTTATCCATTCACCTATAATCCTCATGAAAGTGTGGTGTGTTTGAATAGCCAACTTAGGCCAAAAGCCTAAGTTGGAGGCATGGTGAAAAGAGAAGGAAAATCAAGAAGTGTGAAGAAGTCCCCCTTGATCCATGGACTTGAAAAAGATGGAACCCCTCCATACAAAAAAAAGAGAGAAAGAAAAAAAATGAAAAAATAAATAAAAATGGGGTGAAATAAAGTTGTGAAAGTTGTAATAGAAATGAGGTGTCCGGTAGTCCATGAGAAGTGAATAACGAGGTGAATTTTGAGCATGAATGAAAATGCTGAAGAAAAGGAAGGAAAGTTGTCCACACCACATTTCATGAGGATAGCAGCCACTGAGCCTAAATGACCATACCTTTACACTCAGCCTCGTTACAAGCCTTGAAAAGACCTTTTTGATCTTGAGTGAGCTGAAACAAATGTTGGCTGGAAAATAAGGGCAAGCCTATGGGTGAAGTCATGCATGTGTTCATCTTTTTGAGTGTGAGAGTTGTTTGTGATTCCGGAGCTATGTGTGAATATGGAATCATCTTTGTGTGAGGGCATTTGAGTACCTTTGTTGAGCTTGAACTTGCATTTGAAGCAAGTATTATGAACTCGAGAATCTTTGATAATGGTGAGTCACAACTTGAATCTTTGAGTGCACAATTGATCCTTGTATGAGTAAGTTGAGTCTTGTTGTGTGCATTCATGATTGAGTCTTTTGTAGCACTGTTTGAGACATCCTTTTTGAACTGCTGAACTTGAGTTTTACTTGAGGACAAGCAAAAGTTTAAGTTGGGGGTGTTGATGAGTCTGAGATTTGGACTCATTTAGGGCTTTATTTGTATAGGTTTAGTGTCCTCAAATGCTTATTTTGTGCCAATAACTGATGTAAAACCCTTGATTTTCAGGATTATGGATTGAGGAACAAAGCAAGGACACTAAGTTGCAAAAAGAAACAAAGCGAGCTGAAAGAATGAAGAAAAGAAAGCCTGGTGATCGCCAAGTCCACTTGGCGAGTCGCCGAATGGCCATTTGACCGCCTAAAGTTCCAG